>JXOV01031881.1:0-11539 GCA_001014945.1 Clogmia albipunctata
ACGAACATTATCCGACACTCTCTGATTACAGGTAAGGATTTTTATAATATTTATAAATTCGATTGCAAATGTACATTTTGTTACGAAATAGAAGCATACCATAAAAACCATTGAAAACTATTACCCAAATTTTAGAATTTGTACCGGAAAAATCCAAAGCGATTATAATTATTTAAATTAAATAAATTATTTTCTATGACAAAATTACGATCAAAATGATACGAGTACAGAGTATTTAGAAAATTTCTACGTAAATATTTGCAAATTAGAAGAATTATTTAAAAATTAAGTAAATTTTCTATGGTAAAATTACGATCGAAATGACATTTTGAAAATTTCTACGTAAATATTTGCAAATTAGGAAAATAAACATTAACCAAATGCTTCAATTCCGAATTTGGATAGTTTGCAAACCAATACTGGTTATTTGGTATTGACGAAGTTATGATAATTGCCAAGACTGGGGGATTCACGTCTGGCTTGGTTGGTTAACGACTTCTCTTCTTAGTCATTTGTTGTCACTCGTAAGAGGTATTTCTAGACGTCACAACTCAACTGGGAATTCCAACCGGTGGTTTGTTTGTGATTGTAAAATGCATTCATCTTATAAACGTGTTTCTCTTGCTTATCTTCATTTTATTGGAAAGCAATTAAGATATTTTGATCAGTGTGCTTTACAACTTGATTTTTTATTCAATAACTTTTACTATATTTGTAGTTTATTTATTTTAGATCAAATAACAATTAATTTATATATCTCTCTTAGAGGATATTGATTGGTACTATTAAATAAAACGTTTAGTTCGAATTAATATTTATTTTTACTCTTGTAAATTCAATTAGTCATTAGAATAATTGAGAAATTAAAAACTTTTAAATGTGCTACTTATAGGTTTTAATGGTGTATAAAAATTTAGGGGTTTTAAAATAGTTATTTATAGAACTAGGTAGATAAGACGTTATTAAACATTAGGGCTCTTTAAGGTCATCACCGTAGCGAGTGCTTGAAATAAGGTTTAATAATGATTATCAAAGGTGTTTTATATAAAATTTTATGAAAGAATTATATGTGTAGTACATGCATTGTATCCCTCACTTGCTTATAGTTTAAGTGGTAGTAAATCATCAGTATAAGTATTTCATTAATTATTGATCCGTTAAAACAGTTCAACCAAGCACAACAAAAACTATAAACAAAATTGTTGAAAAATATTTTAAAATTTTACTTTTAATGGGAACGCCCTTTATAATACGAATAAGAAAAAAAAAGTTAGTGAAATTTAAACATATACGTGTATTTTCAAATGCTTCATAGGTCATTCAACTAAATTTATATGGATCTTTATTAAGTTTAAGCAATATTAAAAGCCTTGAACAGTAAAGAATAATTAATTATTAATAATTTATTTACTTTTAAATTTTTGAAAAGTACTTTTAACAATAATTTTAAAAAAAATAGAATTGGTTGGAAATATCTATATACGAATTTATACATAAATGAGAAATTTAGCACAAATTTTTTTTCTCTTTATTATAAATTTAGAAAGCATTCAGTTGGTAAAGTTTTATCTATTGATTTGACTGCAATCTGAAAACAAAAGAAATTCTTTAAAAATAATACTGGTACTGCCGCAAAATATTAATTTTGATAGGAAATTGGAGAGTTTTTCGAAGTCTTTTGTTTGTGCTAGGTGGGTTATTAATTCTCTCGTAGGTGTATAAGATAAACATATTGCGAACGTTAACAAGATCAGAATTAGCTGTAACTGTTACATTTCACAACAATAATATAATATCAGCTAAAACAACTTAGAATAGAATTCAGTTAAGCTGAAGGAGTTACAAAACATCTTCAAGTCATAGAAGAAATTAAAAAAATCACATTTCTTTTCTTACAAAGAAAAATAAAGAGAGAGAAAAAATAAAAATATTTCTTGAATATCGTTTATCGCTAGTATAATAAAATATGCAGTTTTAAAATGAAAAATTATAATACCATAAACAAAAAGGTTAAAATAAGTAAAAAAAAAAATGTTAAATGTCATATAGCTAAGTAACCTACCTTTTTTAAGCCCTGAAAGAAATATTCTTCTTCATTTACACCCTTATGATTCTTACCATCAATAAATATTACGTAAACCTTTAAAAGAAAAAAAAAATCCTGAAAATAATATTATATTAAAATAAATTATTTATAATTTCTGTATCATATCATAAAAAAATAAAACTGAAATATGCAATGAAATTTTTAAGCAAAACGTATCAAAGAAAAAAGCAAATCTCCAAAAAGGTATTCAATGAATTTAAAATATGTTATAAATTAAATAACGACGTCAATAAAAAATTAATACAAAAAATGAAAAAAATAATAAAAAACAAAATTTTAAATAAAAA
The DNA here is from genome assembly GCA_001014945.1 of Clogmia albipunctata. Lineage (NCBI taxonomy): Eukaryota > Metazoa > Arthropoda > Insecta > Diptera > Psychodidae > Clogmia > Clogmia albipunctata. The sequence continues at coordinate 2,395 of JXOV01031881.1, forward strand.
AAAACAAAATTTAAATAAAAAAAACAAAATTTTAAATAAAAAAAACAAAATATTTAATAAAAAACAAAATTTTAAATAAAAAAACAAAATTTTAAATAAAAAAACAAAATTTTTAATAAAAAAAAACAATTAAATAAAAAAGAGTTTTGTAGAAAAAAGCAAAAAGAAAAGAATAAATTTTGAAATAATAATAAATCAAGAAATTTTTTTCTTCAAAATAATAAGAAATAAAAACAAGACTTTTATAATTTTTAAGTAACTTTATTGAAAATTTCAATGTTGTTCCGACATATTGGATCGGCCTACAGTCTTGGGCATTTTCTTATTAGTGGAGTCTTCCAATTCCTTCGGTTTGTAGTAATGAGGTGCGACTTCGAGGAGCCACTTGCTTTCGATTTCGGTAACTTGTCTCATGTATTCCTTCGTAGTGAAGACCAACTCATGGTAAAGGACCCACCTCGGAAGGTCTTCAAAGAGTGCTGAGTTAGGGTGAATCATAACCGTTTGATTGTGTTTAATAGTTTTGTAGTTTCCTCCTTTTGATAGTTTGGAGATGTGGTAAAAATATCCAGCTGTTAAAGCCTTCCTAATGTTCATAGTTTCAGAAAGCCCAGAAACCATCTCGATTTCAACTCTTTGCATTAATCCAACCAGTTGTTCTCTGACATCTCTCGCCCTTTTCATGGACCTGTACTGAATGAAGTTTTCATAGCACCACTGAGTGCTAAAGTCGGTTTCAGCCCATTGGTTGTAGATTTGAAGGATACTCAAGTGATCTCCGTTTAAATGATTAAAGTTCTTCCTCGCAGTATCTGCATGAATGATCTTATCCTTGGGGCGATAAAAGATGGCGCTGTTTACGGATAACATTGCAGCTATTGTGACAATTTCCTCAGAACACTTGTACTTTTCACTAGCTAACAGCATTTTCGCCATCATTGGATCTACAGGAAATTCCGCCATTCTCCTTCCTAACTTCGTTAATTCTCCATGATGATTTAAAGCTCCAAGTGCATAAAGTTGCTCTAAGGCTAGAACTAGGGTTTCATGGGGTGGAGGATCCAAGAAATCAAAGTGTAACAAGTCATTTATACCTAAGGCTTTTAGGGTTAAAACCGCATTTCCTAAGTTAATTCTCTGAATTTCAGGAATCGTATTATCTTCCAATTCATGTTTGTAAGCCCAAGCTGTGTATAGTCTAAAACACTTTCCAGGAGCTACTCTACCAGCTCGTCCTGCTCTTTGATTAGCGGAAGCCTTAGATATAGGAACTACCATTAAAGTTTCCATTCCAGTTCGGGAATTGAAATTATTCTGTTTTGCAAAACCTGGGTCTATAACATAGATGATGTTGTCTATAGTTAAGGAGGTTTCAGCAATATTTGTAGCTAAGACTACCTTTCTGGCCCCTGGAGGAGTTGGTTCGAAGATCTTAGCCTGCATATCACTGGGAAGGTTTGCATAAACTGGGAGGATTAGTAGTTCTTTTAGTTTAGAACCAAGTCTTTTAACTCGATCAGTTAGCATTTCGTTACATGTTTCAATCTCTTCTTGACCAGTTAGGAAGACTAGAATATCTCCTAAGGGCTGTGTAGCATGGATCTGAAGCACTGATACAACACAAGCGTCTATGTAATCGGCTTCAGGAGCCTTAGTGTAGTAAATATCTACAGGAAACCTTCTACCGGGAATTCGGAAAATCGGAGCGTCGTCGAAGAAGCTTGAAAACTTTTCAGCATCTAAGGTTGCTGAGGAAATTAGAAGCTTAAGTTCTGGTCTAAAGCGGGCTATATCTTTTACAAGACCAAATAAGATATCGGTATGTAGGGTCCTTTCGTGGGCTTCATCGATAATCATTACGCTATAAGAAGCTAAGTCGGGTTCTGAGAGGAATTCCCTATGAAGGGTTCCGTCAGTCATATATTTCACAACTGTTCTTTCAGAAGTGCAATCTTCAAATCGAATGGAATAGCCTACCTCGTTTCCTAGTTTCACGTTCATTTCTTGGGCAACTCGAGCTGCTACAGACATGGCTGCTACTCTCCTAGGCTGGGTGCAACCTATCTTCTTTTTATCGTCCGTGAAGCCTGCTTCGTATAAGTACTGAGGGATTTGGGTGGTTTTCCCCGATCCGGTTTCTCCTTCTATTATAAGGACTTGATGTTCATGGATCGCAGCTATTAAGTCGTCTCTGAAAGGGTAAACTGGTAAGGACTTTTTAGTCTCAGCTATATCCATCTTTTTCCTTTCCGATTCTGTCAGTTCTGGTTTATCATCTTTCTTCTTCGTTCCATCTAAGGTTAGGGCTTGTATGAACTCGATTTGGTCGTCTAGAAGAAGGTCGTATTCTTCTTGTTGCTTTGAAGATCCTGCATCTTTAGAGCCGAACTTAAAAACTGCTGAAGCCAGTTGCTCTGCTTCCCATTTCTTCTGCTCTGAGTTTGGCAGTTTTTCCCTCTCATCGACTTCTACGTAGTCGTACTTTTCTCCCTTTTTCATGTCCCTTGGCATGTGATACCTTTGCACTCTCTCCAATTCTCGAGCCTTTTCATGGTCTTTGGCTATTCTTAACAACTGCTTTTTGTAAGCTCGTTCTTGACGCTCCTTTTCTGTTAGGACGTCCTCTTGGAAAAGATATTCATCATCGATGATATCAGCTTCCAATTCTGCCACTTTGTCGTCTTTTCTTTTCTCCAAGTACTTCCTTCTGGACATCACTCTCAGCTGGGGAAGCATCTTTTCGCGATCTTCAGTTTCTACTTTCAGTCTCTTGGCTGCTTCCTCAAAACTCTTCTTAGAAGAACTCGATTCTAAGACTTTTCTAGTCTTGTGCTCGTCTTTTTCTTTTAAACGTTTCGCAAATTCGTCCCTCTCCTTCAAATCACGGCGACGATCCTCCTCCTCACTGTCCATACTGGACGTGGAACTCTTCCGGTGACTGCGTTTACTCATTTTGAAATTAGTTGTTTATCCAAATAAGTGTTAAAAACTGCACTTTTTACAATTTAAACAAAACGTTTGATATTTTTCACAAAGTTCTTCCACAATTCGGTTTAATAGACAGTTTATATTGATGAAATTCCCTAATATTAAACTTCTTAGTTATTATTTAAATGTCTTAAAATATTTTAGAGTTTTTAAAACTAATTTTAAACAAATGAATATTTTAAACTTTTGTTTTTTTTCTGATTAATTTCACTGATTGACTTTTCCACTAACTGAAACTTGTTGAACGTGTTTTTGTTAATAGTTTAACTCTTTTCAATGAAATACTATAATTTTTAAACGTTAAAAGATGAAACTTTACAAATTTGTAAATAAACCCGGTTTGTTTACATTTTTTACTTTAGGGGTAATGTGTGGATAAAAATCTTTTACAGAAACAACAAAAATGCGCGAGTTTTGAATATTTTGTGGCTTTTAAAATTGACTGATTTTATTGAAGGGATGAATTTGAACTAATTTAAACGTTATATTTATCAAGTTTATAATTAAATTTAGAATAATATAGTTTGAAAATTGGATTTAAATAAATAAATGTGTTGAAACATCTGATAAATGAAACCAATGACATTTCTAATCGTTATTAACCAAGTACGTTATTAGAAAACAAACGTGGTGCAACTTTGGCTTAAATTTCGCAACAAATTTAGAAATAATGGCTGCCCTGTTTAACAGAATCGGACAAATTGGTCTGGGAGTGGCCCTGGCTGGCGGAGTAGTAAATTCGGCCTTATACAATGGTTTGTTTTGAGAGAAATTGAGATTTTTTAACTTCATTTTTTCCGGTTCCAAATTTCACAATTTTTCTCCTTTTTTCCAGTTGATGGTGGCCAACGGGCTGTTATCTTCGACAGATTTACTGGAGTGAAGCCCGGAGTTGTTGGCGAGGGCACACACTTTTTCATTCCGTGGGTGCAGAGGCCCATCATCTTCGATATTCGCTCCCAACCTAGAAATGTTCCCGTCGTCACCGGCAGCAAAGATCTACAGAACGTCAACATCACACTCAGGATTCTGTTCAGGTGGGGGCAATAGGAAATGGGTTCAGGAACATTATGGGGACTTAAATTTGTGTTGTTTAGTTTATAGTTTTGGTGGATTTTAGGAGAAATTGAGATTTTTGTAATGGAGGGAGAAGTCTCGTTCATTACATGATTATACAACATTCATTTAATTTATTAGATTAAAAGTTTTCATTGTGATTTTGTGATATTGATGAAGAAGAGGATACAGTACAGTTATTTTAGAAGTAATATTGTCTTTTGGGAAGTGCAGCAGCCTTATCAGTGATACTTTCTGTAGACAACGAAAAATTATCTATCAGTTTTTTTGCGAGGAAATGTGAATTCAATTCTAGATTTTTTGTAATTTATATCAATTATTGTGTAATTACACACTATTTCGCTACATACATTTTCGGTATAAGGAAATTAAGAATTTTTTGGAAATTTATCGTACGAGATAATTAATAGGCCACCTAACAAAATTTTTAGTTTTGCCTCAATTATATATTTATAAAGCTTTATGTTTTAAATCTGGTATGCAGTTTTAACTATTAATATGTCTGATATTTGAAAACAAAATTTGTCTCCATTAATGATTATGGAAATTTTGCTAAATATCAATTTTGAGAGAAAAGCGGAGAACTGCCCCAAACCTAAGGTTATCCACTTTTCGATTGGGTACTTCAAAATCATAAAATTGAAATAAATGAGTGCAAAAGAGATATTGAAAGTGTAAATAATATATCTTTTAACCAACCAATAACTACTAGCATGATCCTTTATACGGATATCGGCTTTACAATGTCTATCACTAAAATATGAGGGATTCTTGCAAATATTTAGTAAAAAACTTTGCCAACCGGCTTTCGATACAGTCGAAAATGTTCCTTTATTGCTGGGCATTTTCAAAGAGGCAGTTTTAAAACATTTAATCATAGATTTCCTAAGAGTTTTTTTGCAGGTTGTCCCACTAGAATCTTTACACCTGGAGCCCAAATTTTAAAACACAAACAAATAAGCTATATTGTTTTTCAGTAGTTTTTTTGTATTTCCCACAACATTCTGATATGGAACTGGAGGTAGTCTCAACCTCAACCGTCGGGTGTTAGACTTTTCATGACTATTTGTTTTCAGTTATTAGTCAATTAATAGCACCTACACCAGTTGAAAAAGGATCCAGTCAATCCGCCCATTTTTTTTGCGCCATTACTAATTTATAATTCGCTATGAATATTATTTCGCAATGCTATTGATACACACAAATGGAAACTTTTTCGCGCTAGATAAATATCCGCCCGGGATTTGATCCCACGACCTCGAGGAGGATGTCCAGGGTACTAAACCACACAAGCGAACCTAATTAAGAATTATTTGGCTCTAAACAATCGATTTTGATAACATTTTGCTTTTAGAGCCGTGCTGCATATGCTTGAAACTTACTTCGAAAAAGCCCTTGATTAACAAAATTTAAAATTTTTGTCTTATTACCGATTAGTTCTTGTGTTGATTTGATATTGTTTTGTAATAAGATGTCAGTAGTAACAATCTGGACTATTGTAAGTTTAGACAGTTTACCGTAGCCTCTTGTGTTTATCCTCAATAAGTAGTGTATTGTTTGGAGTGATTCTGCTTTAAAAACATGCCTTAAAGATAAGTTTAGGATAAACCACTACAGATTCTACCTAAAATTATCACAAAAAGTCTTTTTATAATAAAAGTAAAATTATTATTTTTGGAAAAATTTTCGGTTTAAAAGTCGCGTAATTTGCGAGGAAAAATATTTTCATTTTTTTTCTCGTAAAAGCAAATTAGTTTAAATCAAATTTGTCGATTGTTTTAGTTACTGTATTATCTTTGAAATTTATTTAATTTGTCATCTAATATTACATAAATCGTTTTTTTAAGTTAAGGATTTTGAAGGTAATTTATCGTATTTAAAATATGTAATCACTGTTTTGACACATTTTTGCCTAATATACGCTTTGACTATAAATTTACAAATTTTTATCACCCTGACTTGACAACATCGGGATTTATAGATGAACAACTTTAAACCTAAGAGTTCGGTGTTTGGTACCTATGTAGACACAACGCTAATTGACAATAAGGTTGTAGTAACGTATGGTGTCAGTAGTATTGAAACGTCATCAGTTGGCAGTCAATCGTTGTTTTGATGATATTACATCCAAATAAATTAGTGATTTTTTATAACAAAAGACTTTTAAAGTGACTAAACATGTGCAATAACAATCGAAGACTATACTCTTTGGTTTTGACGAATATCCATTAAATTGCTCTGAAATGCGGAAGGGCTTATGGCTGTCCACCTTATCGTACATTTTCACAATTATCTTGTTCATGCGTGTTTATAAGTGAATAAAATCTATAATCCCTGAGCGCGTTCTACGCCAACTTCAATTATAAATAATAGTTTAAAACAGAGTAAGTTTTTGGAGCAAACTCATCCCATTCTCCGAAGAGCAAATTATACGTCTATTTTTGCACTCCACTCTCTTGCGCCAGAGGAGTTTATGTAAATCTTACGATCTCTCCATCGAGCGGAGATGATGATAAAGCGCGACGATTTGCGCCCAAACTTGAATGCGTGTGATAATATTAATAAACACTATTTTCTTTTAATTTTATATAATATATCATTATTGTATAAACAGTAACAACTTTATTAAATTCAATTTTTAAAGAAAATTTATTTTCTTAATATTTTACTTTAATAATTGTGTGCACAATTTTCGGAGGAGCAAGATCAAATTCTCTTTCATTTGTGCTAATTAGTATGAATTCTTTACTCTTCCACTCATCTCAGCTGCGCTTTGAATCCCTCTTTGAGAGAGGCGCTTTCGGAGGAGAATTTCAAAGAGGTGGGAGCAAACCCGCACTCATTCTTCACTCTGGTTTAAAATTAAAATGAACACGTTTATGTTTACGAATCGGAGTTCACTTTACTGCACTTTATTTTACAATTTCGTTTTGGAGTGAGTTTAAGATAGTAATAATCATAAATCAACAGAATCAATTATTAATTATGCTGATTTCATAACGTCAAACTTAAATTCAATTGTTAAAATTGGAAAATAAATATTTATTTAATTCTTCTGTCCTTAAGAATTTTTTTAAAATTGATCTAATATGAGTTTAAGTCTCAAATTATAATACAAATTCTTATCCATCCTAATTCCAGGCCCCTTCCGGACCAGTTGCCAAAGATCTACACAATTCTGGGCGTGGACTACGACGAGCGCGTGTTGCCCTCGATCACGACTGAGGTGCTGAAAGCCGTCGTCGCTCAGTTTGACGCCGGGGAATTGATTACGAACCGAGAGATGGTGTCGCAGAAGGTGAGCGAGACGCTGATCGAGAGGGCTTCCCAGTTCGGCGTCATTTTGGACGACATCTCCATCACCCACTTGACGTTCGGAAAAGAGTTCACGCAGGCCGTCGAATTGAAGCAGGTGGCGCAGCAGGAGGCGGAGAAGGCTCGATTCTTGGTGGAGAAGGCGGAGCAGCAGAAGATCGCGACGATCATTTCCGCTGAGGGAGACGCTCAAGCTGCGGAGCTCTTGGCCAAGTCCTTGGCGCAATCGGGAGACGGTCTCGTTGAACTGAGGAGGATCGAGGCGGCGGAGGACATTGCCTATCAATTGTCGAGGTCCAGGGGCGTCACGTACCTCCCCCCCGGCCAGAACATCCTCCTCAACTTGCCCACCCATCAGTAGAAATTTAAGAAGAACGAGAGAATTTATATAAGGTGACTTTTTCATTCTTCTTTACTTTGTAAAATGCATTTTCCTTATTCAGTTCATTCGCGAGGCAATGGAATTCGGTTCAAGTCTGGTCCTGGGACGGGTATCCTTTGTGCGACAGGGTTCTGTTCTTTTTTACCCCAGCCAAAGGCAAGTCCCACGCCAAAGATATCGGGTTAAAGTGTTAAAGAGAAAGGATGAACAATAAAACTAGGCTAGTAATTTTTATATGCAGTCTTTTATTGGGGTTCGGGTGGGATTTGTTGGCTTTTCAGGGAGGTTGGTGTTAACTACCAAACAACTGGTATCGTCAATACTATTCGTTCAGCTCTGTCAGGTTTTCAAAGCATGAATGGAGTGCATAGAAAATATAAACCGGATCTTTCTAAAATACTAGAAATTTGCTGCCACTCAATGTATGGGTACTGATGAAATTTATGAAAGGGATGGTATTCATGGTGCTAATCCCATCATCACCAATAATAATTCGTGGATATGATATTCAGTTGTGAAAGATTGGCAAATGAACAGAAAAACTATTATAATGTAAAACCAATTATTTAGAACCCAGACCAGTAACGGTTGTTGAGTCGTCGAAGAAGAAGGTACTAATATTTCTTCCATTATATTTGTTCAGGAACGAGAGAGAGATGGAAAGTGTCCGTCTCACAAAGTAGAAGAGGAGAGAGGCCGGCGGAGAGAAATTCAGGATTGAACGGAGATCTATAGGGATCAGTTGAAATTATTATGTAAAACGAACCAGTCAATAAATAACCCCTAAATAGTAAATTGGTGTTTCCATGCGGGGGCATTGAGTTCCTAGCAATCTCCAACAATATTTTAATAGCACGATTGCTATACTAGACTTAATTTTAAATTTAAGAAAACAAGGAATTTTTTTTGGACTTTTTGTTAATTTATTCAAAAATCGAATAAAGTTTTGTATAAAATTTGATTGATAATGTTAATGTTTAATCGATCTAGTTATCCAAATATGTTACTATTTCATGATGTAACGTAAGCCTTTCGATTGAATTAATTTGGGGCTCGCCCGAACGTTTTGTGTAAACTTATCGAAAGAATCTTTCTCATAAGACCGAATTGATCTTAAAAATATTCACGAAAAGGATAAGATCCTGCAAGCGTAACCCTGGGAACCATTTGGCTGATTTTTATCATTTTATAATTTTCTTGTTGCTTTGGAATAAACATGTATGTATTAGTTTCTTTAAAAATAAAAATACTCGATTTTTATCAATATCCCAATTGAACATCCTATGCGTATACTGAAGTCCTACTCGTATCCAAAGTTAAATAAAAAAATTACTTGATCTTTTCATAATTGATAAAACACGAAGGGGAGCGAACTGCGATTCG
>JXOV01031890.1:2093-13686 GCA_001014945.1 Clogmia albipunctata
AATTTATTTATTCTAATGTAATGTAAATCTTTCAGTTTTTGTAGTCTAAGGCTAAGAAAAAAGAATAAACTTATGAAGAACAGATAAGACGTGTCTTTCTTTCTCTTGGAGAGTTCTTTTTCTTGGCCATTCTCACCAAGGTGGACATTTTTCAACAGCAGCAAATTACTAGTATTAGAAACAACCGGTTTATCCCTTCGATTCTATTAACTCCGTCCAAGCTTTGAATCTGTCAAAATTCGAACAAATAATGTTGATGACACTAGTTGTTGCAATGTTGAAGCCGGAGATATTATTTTGTAAATGTATTTAAACAAATATTAATAGCAAACTGTTATTATTAGATGATAATGGTAAATGAATTTTGAAAATAAAAATTATGCTTTTAATAATTACTCAAAATGTCGAAACTAATCGTATTGAAAATGTTGTTATGCATTTATGGTGCATAAAATTGATATTATGACATTAAAATTTGTTCTATCAAAGACGTTTTTCTAGTGTTTTTCTTTATTATATTAAAGTGTGAACTCCGTGTAAGAAATCCAACAAATTTGTGGATGACTTCACAACATAACGAATTAGTTAAATTTAAATATTGCGTATTAATTAAAAGAGTAAGGTGATGTTTCCTATGTGCAAGTTAGAAGAACAAGATATAGCTTTCTCTTTTTTCCCATGGAATTAAAAATAGAAACAAAAATAATGTGAGGGAGATAACTAAAATTGATTTTAAGAAAACGAATGTTTTTTAGATTCTTATGAAAAATTATTTAAAAATGTATAAAATACGATCGATAAGCGTTATTAAAAACATGTGTCTTTTAAAGCTCTAATAATGTCTTATTTTATCGACCTAGTTGTATAAATAACTATTTTTTACTTTCTTTTCGTTCACAGTATCCACTTCAAGAAGTTACTTTAAATACTTATAAATAATCAAAACTTTTTATAAGAAATTTCAATAATTTCTTGTAAATTTTATATCTATGTTTTTAAATATTTATATATTAATTATTTTCAGTTATAACTTTCCTGAAACTTTTTTATCTGTCCTCGTTTGAAGCTATAAACATATGTTTGCTTATGTAAATTGTGACATCGGGACCAATTTTCGCAATTTTCAAAAAACGGAACACAAGTATCACCGATAAGGACATGAATTATAATTGCGTAAACCTTTACAGGCATTCAACTGTCCGAATTTATCTCTCTCTTCAAATGTTGACCATAATCCGATAATGGGTTTTTTATTGGTCAGCAACCAAAGAGACGACCGACATGCAACTGTTTAATTGCCCTAATTACAATTTATTTCCCAGCATAAATTTATCGCAAAAATAAAATCAAATATCAGGTGTAAGAATAAATTAAGGGTTATTTTTAATAGTTATTTATAAAACAAGGTCGATAAGATACGGCATTATCATACACTAGCTAGCGCTATAGTAATATATACAAAAATAAACATCATTGTAAACTAATACTCAAATATTAGAATTTGTACCAGAGTAATCCAAATTGATTACCAAAACAGTTTCTCTAAATTCAGTGATCGGTGCAATGAACTTAAAGTTTAGCAAAATTGCGAAGCCGTTACAATGGTTTATTTGAATTTATTTTTAATTTAGGAATGTTCTATCCCTTTCCCGCAATAGAATTGAAATATTTATAAACAACAAAGGCAGGTATAGTGTGTGGAACAGAGCAACATATATTTTTACTGGAACTCGACGAATAGTTAGGATTTTTATGTTAATTTATTTAAAAATGCATAAAATTTTGTATTAAATACGGTCGATAACCATTATTAAACACTCGGGCCCTTTTTAGGGCATTAGCTTCGCTAGTGGCTTAAAACTACCCTAGTGTTTAATAATGATTTATCTTATCGNAACATATATTTTTACTGGAACTCGACGAATAGTTAGGATTTTTATGTTAATTTATTTAAAAATGCATAAAATTTTGTATTAAATACGGTCGATTCTTTAAGGCTTGTGGCTTAGTACGACCATGTGTTTAATAATGCCTTAGTTTATCGACCTTATTGTATAAACAATTTTTATTATTTAATAATAGATTAAGAATTAAAGTAAAACACGGTTTAGGTATCGGAAAAATTAAATATATTTTAAAACTGTTAGAAAATTTGCATCAAAAGGAGAAAAAATTAGATAATAAGTTAAAAATTATCGTTATCTTTTAAACTAAAGGAAACGAAATATTTAAATTAAAAGAACTGAAGTAATATATTTAATTGTTTTAAATAAAAATAAACCAAAAATATTTTCCACCTCCCAATAAAATATAAACTCTAAACTTTATGTGTGTAGTTTTCACCACAAACTATTAATAAAATATTCCACTGTTTTTAATTTTCAAACAGAGAGACACATTTTATGGGGACAGTTCAGGATTAACAATGGCCATTAAATTCCCACGCGTCGTGTTTTCTATTATTTTTCGCACATTTCAACAAACGAAGAATGTTCAAACCCGAAATTGGATGAGGTTTTCCTGTAGAAAAATGCATGTTTTTCGCACAAACCTGATTTAAAGTGGTTTTTGGGAGGGAACTACAAGTGGAAAATGGTCCAGAGTTCGCTTTGAAGGCCCGTCGTTCCTTTGAAGCAAAAACTCGGAACTGGTGTCTTTTGGCTCCTTTAGGCTCTTATTCCTTTTTTAATTCCCGCATTAATTGCTGAATAATTTGCACGCCGTAATTAGTGTCGGGCTTTCTTCTTTCCTTCTTCCCTTTTTTCAACATATACTTATAAATAATAATACGAAACGGAAATCCTCTGAATTTCCCGGTTCCATTTCAATTTTTCAGATGAATTTTCTTATTTTCTTCTTTCCCACAGAAAGGAAAGAAAAGAGGAAGAGGAGGAGGAAAAAGGCAACACAGCGACGAAAAATGTTTATTTTTAAAGGTATAAAACACGAGAACAATATTAAAATCACTCATTGAAAACCGTTTGAGAGAAGAGCCAACCAACAGCAAAAAAAACACACATTTACACGAGATTTTTGCGGTGGTTGGGACAATTGGCCAATTTTTCACACTCCCAGCCACAAACACACGCACACACACAGAGTCACTTGCACATGAGATATGTTGATTGGGAAAACACAAACTGTGAATAATACGAAAATAATCACCCAGGTCAGGAGGAGCGAGCGCTGAAATTGCGAGACAAATCACTCGGGTGTCACTCACACACACCGTGTTTTGGCACTGAACTTTGAGGCTGAGAGGCCTGCGACGACCACCACTTCTTCCGAACAACCTCAGTATTGCATTGCGAAAATCTTTGTTTTTATTCAGCAGTTCGAGGAAAGGAAGAACGCGGACAGACAAAAACACACACAGAAAACAGTTGAGATGATGCCGAAAAAATTGGACTTTGGGTGGTGATTCAAGTCACGACAACCGCACATCGACGAGCAGACTGATGAGCAGCACTTTGGCTAGTTTCAGCTGGCTGCCTGCTCCTCCTCACGGCAAATTCTCTACGCTTTTCGTCGTACGTAAAATTGAGGGAAAATGCGAGCAAGAGACGTGAATTCGCAGCAGCAGAATTTCATCTACAATTTGGCAAGTGTTCAGAGGCACTCGTGTTTTAGAACGTAAAAATGAGAGCCCTCTTGAACCCATTACACCACAAGTGCAAATAGATTGAAATTAATTGAATACTTGCACTTTTAATGGGCTCTTGAAATTGGCAATCCATCGAGAAGAGATAGCATCGGAAACACACTCATTTTGCTCGCTGCTGCTTTTCGTGAGAGAATCGAAAAGCGCGCATGTCCCAGAACTGAAGCTGACGGCGGAGGAGAATAAGAAGAAGGCGAGCCTTTGCCAATACAGAAATTATATCTAAACACTCCGGCGAGATGAATACACTTGGCTTTGAGTACAATTTGGCAAATGTTGTCGTCTGCTGTGTCGCTTTTTTGCATTCATGCGGTAGAGTGGAGGCGCCTGGTTTTGAATTCATTGTTTTAATAAAAGACATGTTGTTTGTTGGATTCCCCGCAAATTATGGCTGTTTTATTGCTTGTCGGTCGGGCCTCCCCACTTAACCGCTTGCTCCGAGGACACATCTATTGTATAACACCAAAATGATGATGATAATACACGAGAGAAGGAGAATAATCTTGATAAATATGCTTTTCTAAATAGGAAACTACTATTCAGTTCTTTAATTTTCAAATTGAGTTTCTCCGCTTTTCTAATATTCTCATACATACATGCTGTATATGTACATGTATGTACTTATGCTTCATTGTGAAATTTAATCAATTTGATGGAGATTAATAGTTAATGTAATTATTTAAATGGCACATAGCATAATGTTGATCATAATTATGGTGTTTGATTAGATGTCGATAAGATTGCAATTTCAGTTTATTGATATGAATTTTTAAATAATTACATACCTTATAATTATCTTAGGATTGTGGTTTGTGTTATAAACTGATGATTAAATTAATTATTCCCATAAATTTAATCTAATTTCAATGTGCGTTCAGGTTTTTTTTTAATTTTAAAATCAATTATGCTGTCATTTTTCTTGTTAAATTATTAATGAAATTTAAAGATTTTTCAGAACACTAATTTAATTTGAAAATTAGAATGAACGTCCTTTTGCACTGCATAATCCGTTATGAGGTTTTGTGGTTAGGCACGTGGTGCTAATGTTGAGTTTGACTCCAGGATGTGCGGTTTATCTATTCGGAATTCTGTCTCTATTCCCTGTTCTAGAATTTATTTAATTTAATAGGAAAATGAACTTAAATTACGTAATGGAAAAGTTTCTTCCTATTTGCATTAGATTAGATTAAATTGAATTCATAATTTTGTTACTATTATTAGATAGATAAGCTTTTTATTAGTCATAATTTATACAGTATTTACATTTTATTTGATTTTATCAATTCGGCGCCATTTTTCGACAAGCAAACACTTATTCTATTTACTAATATTTAACTAAAGTCTATGCTACAATAGTTATTTGTGCTACAAGGTTGTAAAGTCAACTGTTTTTTAACGAGTGTGAAACATTCGAGTCGAATGCGAGTGTTTCATCGTTTCCGAGTTACCCGAACAGGACAACGTTTTTTAACTCATGAGCACTGAAATTTTTACAATTTCACATTAAATTTCATTATTTACAAGGAAAATTTAAAAATTGACATGTTTCACAAATGTTTCAAGTGAAATCTTAACTTGTAAAGTTACCGTTAACGGTTGGAATTCCTCTTAACTTCTTGGTCATAAGGCAAATGCCAATTTTATTGTTGCATGGAATATTTGTTTGCTTTAGTTTATGTAAAATAATTTTCTGTTTAAAGCAATATAAGGCTATTACTATAATTTACTTACATTATAGATAAACTGATTTATCTATGATATTTACAAATTGTGTCAAAATCGAACAAAAATAGCCAAATTATATGCAGATGGCTGTTGAAACGGTAAATATAAAAATTTTAAAACAGGAAACGTTAATTAATTTGCAACATAATCACGGTCCTACGGCATAGCCCAGACCAATATTTTGTATAGTTTAAGGGCAACAATGGCGATACAATTTTGACTTTGAGACCAATTTGTTGGATAGTTTATGAATTTTTTTTCACTAATGAAATAAAAATTCAAAATTTTCACTGAGTATAATAAAGTGAAACATTATGAAACTTAAATGGATATTGAAAAGCGTATGTTTCGATACGGGAGTGCAAAAATAAATTTTGAGTATTGGAAAAATATTATGAGGAAAAGAAAAGGAAAAAGAACAAAATTTTTTTATTAATTGGATATGTTGCACATAAAACAGGACAGGCCCATTTAATCAGTTAATTTGAATTCATAAGACTTGTCATCAAGAAACTGGTGATATAAACTCAATGCATTTAAAGCAGAAACAAATTGAATTTATATCTGAGATTAGTTTTAATCCAGATACAATATAAATCAATTTTAAATTTTAAATAATGAATGTGTGCAGTTGAAATGCATATTTAAATTAGATTTGAAACTTTCTAAAATGTATTGAAAGTTTTATTCCTTCCTCCTCATTGCCGAAGTGGTATTGCACTCTGCTTCCTCGGAGGACATGGGTTCAAGCGCCGGGCGGGTTGGATTGACTAGGTCATTTTTCAACTGGGCTAGGTGCTTTTAATTAACTACTAATACACTGAAAACATATAGTCATAAAAAGTCTAAACCCGTTGGTTGAGGTTGAGACTCTCCATGTTTTCTAAAGGAAATGGAACGGAAAATTAATTTGTTTAATAATTTTTTAATAAGGCATCACGAGCGAAGCGAGTGTCTTATAAAAGACCCGAAGGTTAAATAATGCTTATCGACCGTGTTTTATACAAGATTTTATGCAATTTTAAAATCTTAAAATTCTTCGAATTTTTTTAAAAATATATTTTCTTCTGTTTCACTCACTATACCTGCCTTTGTTGCTTATAAATATTTCAATTGCATTTCGGGAAGGGATAGAACGTTCCTAAATTGAAAAAATTCAAATAAACCAAATGAACCAGTGTAACGGTTTTGAAATTTGTTTAAACTTTAATTTCATTGCACGAATCAATAAATTTAGAGAAACTTTTTTGGTAATCGCTTTTGATTTTTCTGCACAAATTCTAATATTTGGATAATGTTGTTTATATTTCTATTTCAAAACAAAATGTTGATTTAAATATAAAAATCTATAACGGTAATCTGCTAGTGTCGTATGTTCGTGGCACTCAAATTTCCTCTGTCAAAGTCTTTATTATTGCACAAGTGCTTTGAAGAATTCTTTAAAGCAGTAGTGATTTTTATTATTATTAAACCACCGTGAAAAAGATCCATAAAATTTATATGGAAGTCTGTTTCGTTGTGCATCGTTCAACTGTAATAGCGAATGGTTTTAAAATAAACATTTACATCGAAAGAAACACCTTCA
Source organism: Clogmia albipunctata (assembly GCA_001014945.1). Classification (NCBI taxonomy): domain Eukaryota; kingdom Metazoa; phylum Arthropoda; class Insecta; order Diptera; family Psychodidae; genus Clogmia; species Clogmia albipunctata. The sequence continues at coordinate 9,065 of JXOV01031890.1, forward strand.
TCGAACATATATATGAATTACGACTACTTAAACTTTGTGCAAGAGAGAGAGAGATATACAAGATATGATTCTTTCTCTATCACTCCGAAACTGTGTGACATAGAAACCAAAGCCGCTCAACCGTAACTGAGTTGTCCAGATATTGACAGCTGAATGTGTGACGTCATCGACTCCGCTGTAATTCATTGTTTTGATTTTGTATGAACTCGAAATGAGGACTAGACACATGTGTATTGTTATCTAGATATAACGAACATACAGCATATTAGAGCCAAAGAATATTGTCTTGGGTTGTATTGATGGTATATAACTACTTTAAAGGTCTTTTGTCATAAAATTATCATTAATTTCCTTGCATACAGCGGAGTCGATGACGTTTCTACTACTACTACCAGCACAAATCCGGATAACCTTATTGTTAAGTTAGCGTTGATAGAAACTAAATTTTAAAAACCGATTATTTTTATGTTTGTATTAATTTGTTTGAAAATCATAAATAATAATTAATTAATAATTTTGTATAAAACACGGTCGATGAGAATTATTAAAGACACGAGCCCTCTTTAAATAATGTATTATCTTATCTACCTTGTTGTGTAATAGTTATTTAAACAACGTGTGGGAAAAATGAACCATAATTAAACTCGAGTAGAGTGTTTAATTATGTGTTTTTCCAACTAGTTTTTTACAAGATTTTATACAATTCGCATTTTTATTAGCTATTTTCCGCGAAATATGAAGTAAAGAATAAGAAGACAACCCAGCACTAAATTTAAGTCTAAACACATACAATGAAGGGAGGAAGTTGTCAAGTGAATAAAACTTTTGGTTTCAATTTTTCAAAATATCACGACAACCTTGCACTGTATCACTGATATGCCCATGATAGCTCTCATCATTTACACCACATTTAAAAGCCATAATCAACATTTAAGAAGAACTTTACTTTTTGCCATTTAATGTCAACAAATTTAAATTGATTAATAAATCATAGTCTACTTTACTATAGAAACATGAAAAATGTCAAAATGGATATTTATTCTAAGGCTACTGAGAATAGTACAAAATTCTACGGTTGAATAATGAAGAATAGATAGACAAATTTCTTTGTGTTAGTAATAAATAATATATTATTCAACAGATCAATATAATAATACACATTGCGGAGTAAGCGTTGACTATTATATTGACACTATTACTATACGAAATTGCATAAACGAATTCCGTATTTAATAAATTTATTTGGCAAAATAATTGTGGCGGAATTGCAAATCAAGTTGTATGTTCTTCGAGCGTGAAATGTAATTTACTATATTAATATTATTTTGTTGCTCCCACCTCTATTTCACGCAATCTGAGCGTAAAAAACTGTTGGATAACTTCTCAGAGTAATATTAAATCAAGATATGTGTTTTAATTTCAAGGTTTGATAATAATGATAAGAAAATAAATATTTTGCTCGATATGGATTTGCTAAAACGAGGAAGTGATTCAAATAAATAACCGTAATTCCATTCCATAATGACTAAAACTTTGCTCACGTTCCATTAAAAGTAGTAGGCATTAGTGAAACGAGATCACTGCCAATGAGCTAAAATTAAACGAAGCAAGGTCCAGGTGTGTCATTTTATTTAATGATGATCCCATGGAAAACCCATCAAGGATGAATCTACTCTGTGTGTAATCTCAATACACACAGCCATGCGCTTACAAAAGAAGTGCTCTGTTTGCCGTATAATTAAATTGTTTATTATTGTTTCTATAAATATTTACAAAGATTTTTTATTTTTATTTATAAACATGTTTTGAAATAGTTTATTTCCGTTGGTAATGAACCGCAGAACTGCTGCTACTGCTCTGGAGCGCGCAGGCAGCAGTCTCTTTGTCTTGTCGCTTCCGCCGTCGTCGTCGCCGCGAGGGAATCCGTGATTTCCTCCCTTATTCATCTGATGCATGGGTGTGTGTGTGTTTGTGATTTTATGTAAGTTTACACAGAGTCTAACTAAAACAAGAGGTGTCTCCGTTGTTCGAACCTCTTTTCTCACTTTCTACTTATTCTGCCTTTCAAAAATTTCTTAAATGCCATTTTCGTGTTCTTTTATCCTCTCTCTCTCTCTATCTCATTTAGTCATATAAATTTCTCGTATAAAAATAACAACAAAATTGGGGAAAGAATCAATCGCCAATCAAGAATGTACAGTTTTCGGGGTGTGTGTATGTTTCTTTTCTTCTTTTTATAATCTCTCGTTCTATCTATTATTTTCTATCGCTCAAAAGGAAATCAGAACAGAAATTTTGGAACATTTTATTTACGGGATGCTTGCTTCTTTTCTCTTCTTTTCTTTTTTAAAAATTACTTGTAAAAATAAATAACAACTTTCTAGCATTACGAGCTAATATTTTTGTCATTTCTTCTTTATCCGCTGCCCGATCCACTCCAGTCCTTGATATAATCTGTAATCAGAGGAAATACAATGGGTTATTAATTAATTACTGCTTAGTTATACATTATTCTTCAAATACAGCTACTAAAAATCATAATTTTATATCTTAGTTGCTTAGAAGGAAAATATATTTTAACATTTTTCTTGCCTCAAGAATAAAGTAGGCTATGATTTATTAATCATTTTTTTCATTAAGTGACCAAAAACAAAGTTTTTCTTAAATGCTGATTCTTGTTCTTTCATTGCATGATGCAAGGGTAATTGTAGTTCAGCGGTGATCTATTTCTGTGATATATCGAAAAATTTAAACCGAAAGTTTTATTAGCTTAACGTCTACTTTCTTTAATTGCGTGTGATTAGACCATAATTTAGTGATGTCTTCTTATTCTTAACTTCATAAATAGCAAATAAATATACGAATTGTATAAAATTTTGCACAATACTGATTGGAAAAACACATTTAAAAACTCGTATCTTTTAATAACTCATTTCATCCGTTTACAAGAATTGTAGTCGAGTTTAATTATGGTTCATTTTTCCCACAAATTGTTTAAATAACTATTAAAATAAGTTGATAATATTGTCTAGTTTTATGTTTTGGCAAAACTAATAATAAAGTTCAATTTAATTTTAGATTGCTAAGTGACAATCACATGTCTGAAATAAAGATTTAAAACCAAAAACAATATATTTGTGCTGAACCATGGAGATTAATTCTCGAAATTTATATAAAATTATATTTTTACACGGCACAAACACTATTACACAAATCAATAGTTTTAAATTAAAATTTTGTTAAAACTCAAATTTAGAATAAGGTTCACTAAAAAAAACTAAAACTAATAACTACCATTATGTTATTGAAAACACATCTTCAGCATCCTCTTTCAAAAGTATTTTAAGGATAAAATGACCTTTTAAGATGACATTTTGTTGTACAAATTGTCAATTCTGTGAATGAAGCAAGTTGGTTACTAAGATTGATTTTGATTTGGACTATGAAATTTGTGTGAATTTTCAGTCACACACACATTTAAAAATAATTAACGAAAAGAAGAACAGATTAAATGTGGTTTTGACTGATTTGTATGAAATTTGGCTTTGTTTCATCTTCATGGTTTAGCACAATTATTCAATTATCAATAAAATTGATCAATTAATCAATTTTTACCGTATTTATTTTTTCAATACTATAATAAATTAATTTTTAAACTAGTTATTTATTACCTTATCGGATATTTTTATTTTTAATATATATTTCTTCTTTGTACATTATGTCAATGTTTAAAAAATATTAATTAATTTAAATTAAAGATAAATAAATAAATACACATTAATTATCCTAATTTGTAGACCGTGTCTTACCCTTCTCCTGTTAACGCGCAGCACGCCTGAATGTGCCACTGGTGCTTTTTGATGGAGGTCAGGTCCAGTTGGCGTGAGATCTCGGCTGCCGTCATCGAGCCCTTCAGGTCCTGTTTATTCGCGTAAACTAGAAGGCTGGCCTTACATAAGTCTTCGTGTTGCAGCATTTTGTACAGCTCCTCCCTCGTCACCGCCAAACGCTCTCGGTCCGTTGAGTCTATCACCATGATTATAAACTGTAACGATAGGAAATTAGAGGAATTTATAGGGGGTTTTATTGGTATTTAATTGATTTTTGAATTTTACAAATATTCATTTATAAAACAATTTTTAATCTTTGTTTTTAAAACGATTTATTTCATCGTTTTCATCGAAAGATATCCAGACTATATTATACGAGGCCTGTCTGACATTAAATAGGGCTTCGAACCGAATGGCGTTGATATCCCAAAGTGAATATTTATTTGTTTACAACATTATCTTAAACTATTATAGTTAGAATTTTATCCAAATCAGACGAGTAGTTTTGATTTAATCGTGTATTAAGCGAACGTTGATTTTGGAAGGGAAATCACTCAATACTCACGGCCTGGTTTTAGTAAACCACAGATTCAAAGTGCTCCAGATAAATAAATTTCCCTTTCAATTCCTGGGCAGTGATTCTATAAGCTCGCCATGAATTACCGCTTTCGCCACTGCGAAACGGTTATTTAGGGTAGCCAACCAAATGGTAACGGCTTTCATTGATAACGTCGCTATATTTGTCGTTTCATTTTCATCAAAAAAAATAATTCGATTGATTTTGGTAATTTT
>JXOV01031903.1:0-15139 GCA_001014945.1 Clogmia albipunctata
TAATATTACACCTTCGAATAATGTAAAGACTTATTAAACACTCGATAAACATTACCACATAATAATGAGGTGCTTTGTCGATGCTAGGGAAAAGTTTGATGTTTGATCGACAATTTATCATTACCTTCAAGTTGCATATTACGTTTTGTGCAATTTCTAACTATTTTCACAAATTAAAATTAATATTTATCTTTAAAAGTGTAAACAATGTTATTACAAGTTGTATTTCACTATGAATTTTTTTGAAAAATTATATTCAAAATTTATTATTTGTACCATCCAAAATATAAGACTCACTACGTAAGTTATGTTTAAGAATCGATGACTTATCAACTTTTCCCCGTTAATGTATAATAACTAAAATCTTTTCACGAGAATTATATCGATAAATATAAAATTATCCCTAAAATGAAAACTAACATCCCCATTAAAAACCTGTTAAAATAACCAAACTCTTTGATTTCAGCCTACAACAACGCTTCTAAAAGTAATCGCACCACCAACATTGCCTTCTTGGGAGCCGCACGATGTCTTCTCCGACTGTCTAATGCTGCAAGTGGACATTGGGGACGTTCAAACTGCCGTCTGCATACTAATCGCATTGGGGAACAAACGATCTGACCTGCCCATCGACGAATCCGTGCACGAGAACTGGCTCCTGTCCTACATCGACATTCTGCAGCGTCACGAATTGTGGAACGAGGCTACCCAAATCATGAACTACTCGTGGATCAGTAACGTGATGAACGAGCAATCGACAGCGGTTCACACGAATTGCGGGCAGTGCGGAAAGCCCATGTCGAACGCGGCGGGATGGTACTGCAACAAGTGCAGGTCGGCGGACGCGTCAAAGTGCAGCCTGTGCCAAATGGTGGTGCGCGGAATTTACGTGTGGTGCCAGGCCTGTTCCCACGGCGGACACTTTGAACACTTGCGGGACTGGTTCCAGGTACACTCCAAATGTCCCACTTGTGGCCATCTATGTGAATTCGAGTGATTTTTATAGTGCTATTTACACAAATAAATGTATTTATTCGAAATTTATTTTATCCCAGTTTTTATTGGTCCTTTGTAATGAAATTTATTATATTGTGGATATTTATCAAAATATATTATTTTATTCTGTTACAACTGTTTATTTAAACAAATTTTTCATTTTCTTAAATTTTCAACAACAAAAAACATAAATATAAACAATTTCCATATAAGGTTCATTAACACCTTAATTGAGCACTATCAACTCATTATATTCGTTGCAGGAATTAAAAAAAATAATTATTGTATGAAAATCCATTCAGTTGAAACGCTGCTTCATCTTTTCCGTCATTTTTTTTAAATGTGTTTGTGACTGGAAATTTCATAGTCCAATTCAAAATCAATCTTAGGAACCAACTTGCTTCATTCACAAAATTGGCAATTTATACAAATTTGTTTACATCAAAATATCGTCATTTGATTTTCAAATTTAGTTTTTATCCTTAAAATAACATTGAAAAAGGATGATAAAGATGTCTCCTCAATAAAATATTGGCAGTTATCAGATTTTTTTAGTGAACCTTCTTTAAATTTGAATTTTAACAAAATTTTAATTCAAAACTATTGATTTGTGTAATAGTATTTGTGCCATGTAAAAATATAATTCCATCAAAATTTTGCCATTTCTTCTTCATGGCGGGGACTTATTAGTTCAAAATATATTTGAAATAGAAAAACAATATATTTGGGCAATTAAAACACTTTTTAATATATGTAATAGATAATATCACCAGCCTCAACTGTCGACCAACTATTATCGGCAATACTATTTGTTCGACTCAGACAGATTTGTAAGTTAATATTTTTAGTAAAAACCAAAAAAAATCTTCTTACTTTTTATTGACCACGGATAAAATATAAAAAATATTAAAAAATACAACATTCCTGCTTTGACAATCTTAATTTTTAAATAATCAAAATAATAAACGGATAGAGAATTTTTAGGACAAATTTTTTTAAAATAAATTAACTATTTTTACAGGAATCGAAGCTAAAAAACTTCGATTTAAATAATATGAGAACGATAAGTAACTTACCCCATTTATGATATGTAATGCATTGATCATTTTCATTTTGGCATTCATAGATAAGATTGGAAGGAAGCTTAAAGAGACAATTATCGTCAGTTGGATCTGGACCGCATTTGAAGCATATTCCATCTAAAATTTAGTCAATATTTTTTACATGTTCACTTAAAATTAATTAATTACTTTTTGATTCTGGTTCTCGATTATTGCACAAATTTCTTTGGCACTTTTCACAAAAATTATTTTCACAGTCTTTATCCCATTCTGTTTCAAAATCGTAGCAGCCTCTTTTCGAAACAGAATTTTTATTTTCTTCGAAAATTGTTAAGCAATAATTATCTGGGTCCAAAATTTGGCAACGTGCTTTTGTCCAATCGCTATTATCCAACAATTTGGCGCAGTCTAACAAAGAGCAATGAAAGCATTCAGTGACCAGAGGAAACTGTTCATCGTTGCAATTCTCTCCAGAGCAAATTCGACAGCTTTCCTGCGTTTGATCACAGAAAAGCCCTTCTGGTAATTCTTGGAGACAACCTCGGGACAAAATAGCTTCAAATTTGGATCCAAAATTGATGTAAGTATAGCAAAAGTCGTTATTATTTTTGCACTCATATTTTGTTACAGATTGAACGTTTTCTCTGCAATCATAATCTAGGAGGCCATAACATTTCAAACAAGATTTCTTCTCGGCTAAGAAATAAAGAAAAATGAATATAAATCACTATTTTAACTATACCATACAATCAATTGCCGTCGTTTGATTGCCCAGGAAATCTGCCCATCCTAAGCCAAACCCACACAAGCAAGTGATCCATCCTATCCAATTCATTTTCAAATTTAATTTTGTGAAAATAAAAACTCTTGACGAACGAACCACTTCTTTTGTTTGAGAAACTTACAAAAGCCTACTAAATTAAATTCGAAATCAAGCATTCATCCTAATCCACTTTTTAAATCTTTTTAAAAACAACTTATTAAATACAAAATTCTAAACCATTTATTGTTTTACATTTAATTTATTGGTCATACTCTTCGTATTCATTCAAATCCAATTCCATTTGTTTCTTCCTTTCTTTTCGCTTATTTCTAGGCTTTCCCTTTCCTTTGCTGGTATCGACTGGCTCTTCCTCCTCCACAACCTCCTCTATAACCTCAACAGGTTCTGGTTCTTCCTCTTCTGGCTCCTTGGCAGCTGCTTCTAGTTTTTCCTCCTCCTCCTTAGCTTCCTTTTGCTTCTTCACCAAGTCCACTAGATATTTATATCGCAACATGCACTCCTCCTTAGTCTTCTCTGGGACACAATTGGCTATTTTCTGCCACCTGTCCGCCGAACTTCCCTTTGGATAGCGACCTTAAAGAAATTGAAAATTAATTAAGTTTAAACGAGTATTTTTAAAATCTATATTTAAAACAAATTTTTAAGGATACTTTTTTTTATACAATTCTATTTAAAAATGTTTACACTTTAGTAGCCAATGCTTCCTCTACAAATCGTGCAAATACATAAAATTAATACTTTGTACCAAATTCAACTATTAAAAATTATAATTTTTAATCTTAGTAGCTTAGAAAGAAAATATTTTTTAATATTTTTCATGTCTCTATAATAAAGTAGACTATGATTTATTAATCAATTTAAATTTGTTGACATCAAATGGAAAAAAGTCAAAACTACACAATTAAACACTCGTATATATTTGAAAATTAATTTCATTCGTTTTGAATAGAACTCTACTCAAGTTTAAATATGGTTCATTTTTTTCCAAACGTTGTTTAAATAACTATTAAATTCCAAATAAAAGAATTGGAAATGGTAAGCGTTTTCCCTACATACTTTAATGCTAAGGGAGGTGGACAGGATATATGTGCCAACGACCCGCCATATATGGCACCGCTCACGTGGGCAGTATAGATCAAACACAATATAAAGGAAGGATTTAAGGATAGTTGGGAATAGACAGTTAGTGAGGAAATTTTTTTTTGCATATTAATAATTTAATAAAAAAAAGCTTATAATACTCATTTATCATGCCTCCTCCACTACTATATTTTGTCGTTTATTCTATTGCTCAATTACACCTAATATTAGAGTATTGATGTCTCTTACACGATAATAAAATTTTTTTAAATTCTTTATATAGGTTGCTCTTCGATGTAAAAAACACCAATAGGAAAAGATTTAATCCGAAAACCACCAACGTGATGTTATTAATAGAAGAGTCAATTATAAATTTGAAGAGATATTGAATTCAATTCCAATATATGCTATGTTTAATCCTTTGGAACTTAGTTTCACTTTTTTAGTAATCACTTTTTTAGTAATCACTTATTTAAATGCATTGTTGTTTAAAGATCAATTAAACTCCTTCAATCACGTAAAAGCAGCAGTTGAAATAATAATCAATTAAAAAAGAAACGATTTATTTAATTTTAGTTCTACCTTGAAATATTTTAACTTTAAATTAAGTTATAACTCAGGGTTATTAGCACATTTCGGTGTTATTATAAACGATTTGTGGAAATATTCAAGTTTAAATACAATTTTTGTTAAAACACCCACATACAAGTTAGGTTGAACTGGGCCCATTTTGATGTGCACATTTTCTCATAGATTTTGTGTGGTCATGTGGATTGCCCCTGACCTTATTGTTTGTAATGGATTTATAATAACTTTATGGCAATACCATTGGCTATAAATTTTTAAGGACACGTAAAACTAACTAAAGGCATAAACAGCTATATCAAAGGTCCAAATGGTAGGTTAGAAGTCCACAATTAGGATTCATTTCGCCTTAATGGGTATTATATCTGTCATAAACATAATAACGAACGTTTAACTTAAAAACTAATACAATTTTCGAAATTTAGCTCTTAACTTATTTAGTAAATCAACGATAAACTCACAATAAAATACAAATAATTAATAAGATAAGAATAAAATATTAAAGATTTACCTATCGCTGTTTCTAGGGCTCTTTGCTGCTCTTGGCTCCAATTCGCTTCTGGTATAATTATTTGATTTGCGTCTGTTGGATTTGCCTTCGCTTTGGGCTTTTTGACTTTTTCTTTAATTTCGACTTCTGGTTTGGTTTCAGCTCGATTCACGAGACGATAATTATTCTCCTTTAATTTGGCAGCCATGAAAGTGACTTCTGGAACGGACCTGTTCATCATTTCTGCTATCGTTTCCCATCGGTTGGACATTCCTCCCGGATATTTCTTCACCAATCGGATTAATTCCGTTAAATCATCATCGGTCCAAAAACCTCCAGAAATTGAGCTTTTAGAGTTGTTGACAGCTCTAATTCCTTCTCCAGTATCTTCTCTGGTTGTTAATTGGGAGGAATATCCGGCCAAATCCTTGTCAGTTTTCTCAGGCGCCACAAAAACTTTCCTCTTTTTCAACGCCTTTGATTCCTCTTTATGTTTTATGTATTCTTCCTCCTCTTCTTGGAGCCTTCTCTCTTCCTCCTCTTCTTCCTCTTTCTTAAGCTGTTCCTCCCTCCTCATTTCCCTGTACATCACGATCATTTGCTTGGTTTGACTGGGCAAGTTCCAAAAGAACATTGGTATTTGAAAGGGGAGCGTGTTATAAATACTCGGCTTCGGAATTTCGTTCAAAATGTTTGCCAAGTCGACACCAGATTTGCTCTTTTTCTGAATCTTCTTCAACTTGGAGCCTAAGACCTGCTCAGCGGTGTGCTTCTTTTCCAGATAGGCACCCCACGCTATCAAATACTGGCCAACAGTTATTATAGAGAAGAGAATTAGGGACGACTCCCAAAGTCCCATTTTCCTGATCTTCCTATAGTACCAAATGCCCGACTTCCAACTGGGCATTCCGTTCTTAAGTACCAGGTCATATTTCTCCCTCTTCTCAGTATCTTTGAGCACCTCGTAGACCGAAACCAGGTTCCTAAACTTAACATTGGCATCTTCAGCGGGATTCTTGTCCGGATGAAGGGTTATTGACAGGGAGCGAAAAGCCCTCTTTATCTCATTTCCAGTGGCATCCTAGAAAAGAGTTATTTGTTAATTTTGGGACATAATTAAAGAAGAAATAGGACTACAAACCTCAGAAATGTTCATGACATTGTAAAAATTATCGTTTATTTCCTCCACGAGATCAAATATTTCAAAATCGGATGCGTCCCAAGCAAGACTGGAACCAACCAGCCCTACGAGGACTATCAGATACCCTAATTTCATTTTATTATCACTTATTTTTTAACTTTTACACATTTTTGTGTTATCAGAACTTCTACGTGTCGTTTTTGACAATTCGTGGAAGATCGTTAAATTCTTGCAATTTAAAAAATGTCGTTAGAATCTAAGGAGATATATGTACATTTCGATCACTGTATAAAGTATTTTCTTTTAAAGATTTTCCTCATTTCAAACCAAACAATTAAAAACTCATTAAAAATTTTTAATATATATTTTTTATTTCAAATCTATTAAGTTTAGATATATTTTATATATTTCTTGGAATGTTGTGCTTGTGCGCTCAACAAACAAATTAGCAAACCGTTTGACTCTTTGTGCTCCTTTTAGAGAGGGAGAGAGATTACTGGCTAAATTAAATTTATTCTTTAAATAATTGCACGAAAAGAGTACGACATAAAATACAGAATCACAAATCAGTTTTGGCAAACAATAAAACAATGTTATCTAGACTAAATTTCACTCTTCCCTTATTTTGTCTTTTTCCTCGCTCTTGGAATCGATTGGATTCCCCACAATCTCCATGTCGTCCTCAATGGCCACTTCATTGTCCTTCTTCTCCACCGCAGAATCTCCAATACTTTCACTTTGCGGCTGAGGAGCCGTGAACGTGGACCACCAATTCGTCAAGGCTCCCTTGGCCGTAGATATCGCCCCTCCAACAGCCTTACTTGTCGTATTCACCGCCTGGTTCAACTTCCTTCCACCTTCCGTATTTTGAATTGAGCTGGAAATTATTTTAAAATAATTGGAATTTTCACCAAAAAAATCTCTAAAATGATCTCACTTTGCAAATTTGAGTCGAACATCCTGAACGGATAAAGTTCCCGCAAACGGATGAGCTATGGGTATATTGTCGTAAGGGGACTTCTTATTTAAATCACTATTCCTCTCCAGCCAATCGGAATAACAATTGGTTTTGGTTAATGCTGCTATATATCCCGAATTAAAATGCTCCTTGTTTCCATCAGTTGATAGAGTCGTCCTCAGCATTGCAATAAGGTAGCCCTATAAAGGTATAAAAACAGTTTAAATGAAATACATTGAACAAAAGGATTTTTAGAATGAAATTATTTTATGTTTTAAATTCTGTTCCAACATTCCTAGCATGTAATTGGTGCTATCAATAGAGCATTCATTTATTAAATACAATTAATTTACATAATATTAAATAGTTTATTTACAAATACAAAATTGCCCGTATATTACGTTTAAAAACTGTTTTAAATATTTTTAAAGTAGAAAATATTTATATTTGATGTATAAAAACCTTATCTGATAACCTAGTTTTACTGATATAGTCGCAAAATTAATAATCTTAGAATATATAACATCATTAAGTTTTTTTTCATTTCTGTTGCTTAATATTGATATTATGACACACAGTTTTGCTCTGTCATAGTCGTCATTATAGCACAAATGCTTTAAAGAATTCTTTACAGCACGTGTGCTTTTTCTTTATTATTAAAGTTTGACCTCCGTAAAAGAAATCCATTTATATGGTCGTCAATTTTAAAGGGTGTGGCTTAACTGTGTTATGTTAGTGTTTTTTAAAAATAAGCCACGTATCGAACTACGTTTACTTGTGGTTTATCATAGAGGCCGCACCATGTATTTTTATAGAAATTCGAAGATTTTTTTTGAAACTCAAATTTAAGGAAGGCTCACTAAAAAATCTGAAAAATGTCATTATTTTATTTAGGACAAATGTTCATCGTGTTTAAATCGTATTTTAAGGACAAAATTTCAATTTGAAAACCAAATGACTTTTTAAAACCAAATTTTGTTGTAAATAAATAAATACAAATTGTCAATTCTGTGAATGAAAGAAGTTGGTTACTATGATTGATTTTGAATTGGACTATGAAATTTCCACTCACAAACACATTTAAAAATAATGACCGAAAAGAAGGAAAGATTTAATGAGGTTTTGATTGATTGTAAGAAATTTGACTTTGTTTCATCTTCATAGTTTAGCATAAGTAATTTGTGATTGAAATCCGCTGTTTTAATAAGAAAAACGAGTGTGAAAAAAGGAGTAGCAGACGAGTTTGTCATCATTTTCGAGTTAAACCCCGGATTTCAAGCGTGTAGTTATACATTTCTTGAAATCATCTCCAAAACACTAAAAACTGCGATTGTAAGAGATGCTCATTGGAAGAGCATCGAGCATTTTCTATCCCAAGCGATCACACAGAAGCATTTCAAATATTTAGGCAGTTACGCTTTTCAATATCTCCTGGAGCTCAGCGACATCCGGATCATTGCTCTTATCAGATTCTATGAAGTTGTATACCCAGAGACCTAATCCATCGACTGAGCGGCCCAAACAGTGGCCTAGAGCGCTTCAAGCCGCTCGATAATTAAATCAAATAAAAATGAATATCCTTCGTTAAGGAAGAAAAAATAGCACACATTTTCATAGCAATTTGGACTAAAAAAAGATAACCATAATAATAAACCATAATATGAAAGTTGTTGATACTTTCTTTTATTTTAAGAATTTAAAATATATTTTTCATTAAAGTGCAAAGAAAATAAATGATTGAAATTGAAATAAATTCTTATAAAATTCTAATAACTCACCTGAAATTGATCCCTAATCCATCTATCACTGCCCAGTCCACCTTCCTTGGGATTTTGCACGTGTCTCATAACAAAGTCTACAAATCTTAAATCTTCCGTGGTGAGTTGAATTTGTTTCCTTAACTCGAGGTCATTAATTTCTATTTGAGCCGCTTCGACGTCGACAAGTACATCAGCCAGGTTTCGTTTCTGTTGGAAGAGGATGTTAGAGGTTCCGATAATGTATCCAGTCACCGAGGGATCGGTGAGGAGGTCCATGTAGGGAAGAGAGAGGTAGGGCAGGCAGAGATTTCCGTCCCTGAAAACGGGGAGAGGAGCCCCCCATTCCGCGGGATTGGCAGCGCAGAGAGGGAGGAGGATTGTAGACAGGGCATCCACACTTCCATCTCTGGACATTGTCCTCTCTATTGACCTCTTCTCCTCCTCTTTCACCTCTTCTGCCTGTTCAGTTTCTAAAGATTTTTGCTCCGAAAAAATTTCCGGTGAATTTTCTTCAATTTCTTTCTGGGTTGAGATCGTTGGCGATGGAAATTCGGGCATTGGAGATAGGGGTCTTGAGGTTCTGACACAGGCCACCTGCTGGAACCCGCTCTCCAGGAGCTGGGGGTGCAGAGAGGCGAGGCCCAGAATTAATTCGCACATTGGCCGAACTGGGGACGAAAAACAGACCACTTTCTTCTGGAGGAGCATCAGCTTGAAGAGGATGAGCAGCTTCTGTCGCCACTTTAAGATAATCTGACGCAATGGCAGACCAACGTGGTAAATACTCTGATGACGACTTTTCGTCGGTGACTCAGACAAAAGAGAGTTTGTCTCGAATGAGGGAAGATTCTCAATTAAATGGTCGTCATTGTTCAGTAAACAGGCGTTCAGCTGTTCGTAGGCCTTGACCAGAATATCAGTCGACTCGAAATCACCCTGGTCAAAGAAGCAGTTGGCTATTAAAGACAATTTCACCTCCACATATCCGTAAATTGGAATTGACAGCAACGCAGTTACTGATTTCTGGACCGTGCTCCTCGTTAAATCCGAAGTCCGGTTTTTCAGTTTCTATAAAACAAAGAAATACAACAATTTCTCACCCTTTCCCATTACAAAAATCACAGAAAAGCACAAACCTCGACTGGAATTTGTCGATAACAAGAAACGCCATAGAGACTTTCCGTGGGATCGAACAGGCTTGGCAAGTTGAAATAGACACAATCACTGCCATAATTATGAGCCCCATCGGGCAGGCCAAGTGTGGGCAAGTATTTCCATCCCGAGGGACAGAAATTCTCCGGCAAACTCTTCAAATCGCTGTCTTTTGTGTAAACATTTAGCGGAGGATAGGAGAACTCCACTTGTCCGCCCTTCTTGTGGTGAAAACCCACCACCAGCAGATGCAAAACGGGATTCTTCTTTGTCATTTCACCAGATACACATTATCAAACGAGGGGGCGTATTGTTTTCCTCGGAAATCGATTATTTTTCAAAAAAATACGTCTCGTGTTTGTGTGTGCGCGAAATGCCAAAACAAAACTGACAGTCTGAGTCAAAGTTGAAACGCATGATGTAAAAAATACAAGGTAAGGCCAATCAATGATTGACGTCATTGGGAATTTTTAAAAGCAAAGAAATGTTAGATGGTGATGCTAATTGTGCGTTTCTAATTGATTACTCATCAATATATTTACAGAAAAAATACTAGTAGATGTACAAATTGACATTTACCGAACGAAAAATCAAAAAGCATCATTTTTGACACAAGAAATATTTAAGCCATTGTTTTTTTTTATCACCTTTTAAAGTGCAACTCTTTTAATTTATATACAAAAAACTTAATTGAAATTTTTATTCATACAATCCAATGGAAATATTCAAATCAAATAACTAAAATGAAGTTTATGAACAAAAAATTCTAAAATTATAAAAAAAATAGAGAATAAAAACCAACTTCTTCAAATATAGAAAATATATCATTTATTGAATATGTATACGTGGTAGATTACACATATCCCACAGATTTTTTCCAAGGATTTTCTTTACATAAATTATGGCAACTTAAACAATCAATAACATTAAATTTACTGGTTCTTGCGCAATACGTTAATATTTCATAATTTAATATATAACACAACGAAACAGTTGCGACTTTTTTTCAATTTCATTTAAAAATCGGGTTTTTGTTTAAAATTCTCCTCTTCCCACCCACAAAAACCACTCTCTTTAGTTATTTTCTCCAATATATATATAATAATAATATTAATAATAGTGATCTCTCTATTTATAAATTATCATCTCTTTATATGCACTTAAAGAATTACAACGTTAATCCTTATCAAAATAGGTCTACACTTCTAATTAATATTTACAGAGACACAAAAATATATTTATAATTTTCTTCTACTACTTCTTACTTTTCCTTTTTTTTAATTAACCTCCTCCCTCTTTTCCTGTGACAGATTTTATTTGGGCTGTTTTGGGGTAGTCGTGTGTAAGGGTTAGTCAGAAATTGTCTACATTTAATCAAATTAATTTAGAAATCGCTTTTTAATTTGAGTTTTCCGCTAATTTTCCTCTTTAATTATTTTCCTTTTTTCACTAAAATCCCTTTCTAAAATTGTCCTCATCCTTGATATGTTTTCGATGTCCTTAAGATCCGAGAGACCAGGAAAACGTCGTCAGCAAAGCACCGTTTAGATTTTTTCAGTTTTGAGGGGTTCTTCCGTGGATAATTTGAAATCTAAGTACATTTTAAAAGGACTATCTCTTTTGCATTCCCACTTTAGTCCGATAGAAGAAAAATTTGAAGAATTTCAATACATCCTTCACTAACTATAATTTGTTTTAATTAACCACAAGTACACAAGTTTTATTTCCATTGTTCGTCCTTAAAACGATTAAATTTAGGATTTTTGAGAATCCTTGAGACTGAAGTCAATTTGAAAATTGGTTAGTGTGTGTGTGTGCAAGTTAAATTTAGTTCAAACTTATACCATTACAAATCAATGCACTTGAAGAAAGATCATCTAGCCTAGCTCCTATCCAACTTCAAAATTATTATTAGATAATCCTGATTCCAACACTTTTCTTCTTCTTTCTCTCTCTCTCTCGCTTGTTCTTTTTAATAGTATTCCTTAAAGGCACTGCAAAATATGCTAATTTTCCTACAATTACGCTCTCCTCCTTCTCTCCCCCCGAAAAATTCACTGCGTGTTTTAAACATTTTTTTTTGTTAAAAAGATAGGACAGAGGAGGAAATTCAGAAGAATTTTCATCATCAATTTCTATTTAGTATAATAAACTTTGGCGCTCAACAACAAAACAATTGTTCACCTCGTTTTCCACCCACCCCTCCCCCACGCACAGACTAATAAAAGCCAGAACAATAAGTTCCTTTTTATACCATTTTATATACTCTCAAAATTACCGTTATCTGCACTAAAATTACAATAAAATTATACAATAATTTATTTATTTTATGTACAACGATCCATGACACAAATAACTCGAGATAGATTTAAACATTGTCGCTCTGTCTGCTTTTGTTTTTTTAGTACAAAGAAAATGACAAAAAGATGGCGTCATCATAGATTCAGATTCCAAGCCTATGAATCCTACATCTTACCTTGAGCGTATTGTGTCCATTTACTGATCGGATCGCTTCTTCATCAAATTCTTCTTTCTTCAATCCGTTTTCAATTGAATTCGATTACGCCAAAGGCATCGTCACTTTTGTCCCATTTTTGGATTCGGGTGAGCAAATGAAACAAATCGACAAAACCGACATTTTAAGGGTTTTTTCCCTTTTTTCCTAATAATCATTCAATGTTTTTAAAATACAATCGAAACACCATTTCGTCTTCTTATCCTCGTTTCCGGGCCGTGTTGCACAGCAAATAATCCTCTTCTCTAGCTATCTACTATCACTACAACTATCATTAGAGTAATAATAATTTTAATATTATTAATAAGGTAACAACAAACGTTTCTCCTCCTCCCTCTCCTCCACATCATCCCCATCATTCGCCCTGTTCGAGGATCTTCAATAGCAGAGACGACAGTGCTGATTTTTTTCATAACGGTCTGTTTAAGAATGGTGTTGGCTCCTGCTGCTGCTCGTTTGGTGGCGGTGGTCGTCTTCTTCGTCGTCGTCGTGGCGTTTCATTCGATTTTCGTCTGACAATAGAGCTCCTTCAATGTCTTCAGCTCCTCTATCAGGGCCTTATTTTGATTCTCTAACACCGCCACTCGATTCTCCAGGCACTTTATGTACTCCTTCTTCTTGCGTCTGCACTCCCTCGCCGCCTCCCTATTCTTCTGCAATCGAATCTCGCGCTTCCGCGACTGATCCTCTGCTATCACCGGACTACCAAGAACTGCAAAAGTAAAAATGGAAATATTAATATGTTTTGCACTCTCCTACTACAATGTTAGACATTTCATAAAGCATCACTTTCCTTCATTAGCGAAACTTTTCAACTTTTTACTTATGAAAAATAGTCACAATATTTTAGATTATATTTAAAAACATAAATTAAAATACATAACTCTTAGTTTACCTAATCATAAGCTTCGGATTTTAATGGATAAATAAGTAATGCTACTTATTACTTGTAGAACAATATGAATATCGAATAGAATTTTTTGCAATTCCGTGTCAAGAATTTAACTTTATTCAATTCCACATCAAAAAGTAGCGTTTTCTAAACGCAGTTTGGTTCTGTAACGGTTTACTTTTCTGCACGAAGTGCTGAAATATTTCAAAATTTGCCCGCATTTTAGTCACCAATTTAATGATATTACATATTGTTGTCAAAACATTTAGTTGTGAGTATTCCCATCTCACTCTAATAAACACACTGTGTCTTACTTGTTCTACAGTTTGAAAAACCATTGCGAACGTTTTTATTATTAATTATCGAATAAACTGGAATTTTTTTCAGAATTACACAAAATAACGCCCAATACACATGTGAAATAGGTTATTACAGCACTTGTATATAATTATACTATTTTGAACTTTCGTATCGAAACATAAGCTTTTTGTTATCTATTTGAGTTTCGTAATGTGTCACTTTTTGAAGTTTTATTTCATTAAGGCGAAAAAAGTCATAAATCTACGAATAAATTTGTTTCAAAGTCAAAAGCCCTTTTGAAAAAACTGTTAAATTTTAAATGTATTTTAACTCAGAAATGATGAAAAAATCGCCTAACGGCTCGTAAAACGATTCATTTTACACCCTTGTTGCAGAAATAACTATTTCAACATTTATTTGTGTTTCATAATGTATCACTTTAGCCACTAATTTAATTTTGTATTTTTTCATTAATGAAAAAAGAAATAATCTACAAACAAATTTTGAATCAATGTCAAAATTCAGACGCTATTTTGTTCCTTGACCTGCAATTTTTTAAAATTGTTTTCGAATAATTTTGAAAGGGTTGCAATAAACATTATATCCTACCCGAGTGCAAAGTTCTTTTTTATCTCGGAAACGATGAAAAACTCGTCTTGCAGCTCATATTTTACGCTCATTGAAAAACAGCTGATTTTATACCCCTGAAGCACAAATAATTAATGTTGATCCTACATAATTTATTGAATATTTCACATAAATTGTCGAGAATTTTCAGAACTTATTAAGAAATTAGGGAAAGAAATCATAAATACTACACTTTTTGTGTAATAAAACGTATTCGAACATTTTTTCTTCTTTTAATTCCCGACCAAGGGTGGTATCAACCTTAACCAATGAGTTTTGACTTTTCATGACTACATGATACCGTGCATTATTAGTAAATTGATAACACCTAGACCGATTGTAAACGGATTCAATCAATCCGATCTGATAAAGATTCGTATCAAACCCCTTCGAAGGCAGTCTAATGCTGATTTAAACACAAGAATATTTTATACCTATTCAAAGTTAAAAATATCATCAGATTTAAAATAAAATCTAAAACAATTTTTATGAAATAATTCCTAAAACTCCTTGTTGGTTCCAAACTTAAAATAGTTATTTATACAACAAGGTCGACAAGATAGGGCATCATTAAACACAAGGGTCAGTTTAGCAACGAGCGTAGCGAGTGCCATAAAGAAAGCCCGAGTGTTTAATAATGCTCATCGACCGTGTTTTATACAAGATTTTATGCATTTTTGAATAAATTAACATAAAAATTTAAAAAAAAACATTCGTCCTAAAAATTAAATTTAAAATTTTTNCATTAAACACAAGGGTCAGTTTAGCAACGAGCGTAGCGAGTGCCATAAAGAAAGC
>JXOV01031946.1:0-18807 GCA_001014945.1 Clogmia albipunctata
AAGAAGAAAAGAAATCGTTATGATATTTTATATCTCCTTAAGTGATTCTACACAATTCTAGAGGAGATGATTATGGCTGAAAAAAGTATACATTCAAAGATTTTATCCATGACTTTTATTTAGAGAGTAAATAACTTAGTTTGAAGGTAGCACAGCAACCGTTACTAGAATGGGGTCCAACTACTAAGCGGTTTTTTATAATTTTTTTTAAATCATTAGTTCCACGAACAAATTATTCTGTATAGGACTTATTAAGAGGTTTATCCTAACCGCCGAGTCACTCAAACTCAACTTGACGACGTTTAACAAATTAAGCTACACCTTCCTCCATCTTTATCTGCAATATAAATTTATTTTATAAACTCCAACATCACAAAATTGAATAGAAAAACTAAAAATATTTTATTCAGTCTGCAACTTGGCGCTGTGCAATTTATTACTCAAACAAATGAAAGTATGAAAAGAGATTAATTGGCCTTCTTGTCGTCCAGTTTGGCCTTTCCTGAAACAGGCTCATCTTTGAAGTGGAGAAAGACGATTGAGAAAATCCAGACGCCGATCATCATGGAGAAGGCGCTGACGTAGTAGGGGTAGGCGCTGGGGATGAACCTCTCGTACTGGGTGTGCTTGAGAGGGATGACTGATACCTGAGTGGAACTGTAGAGGTGGGTGAGACCAATTCTATTATAGTCCACCTTGAACTGATAAACGCCATAGACGTCTGGAATCTTGAACTTGGCCTCATATTGACCGTTGGCGACCATCTTCAGGGTGGTCCTAACGAAAGGATCGATACGGACAAACTCCAGCTGAACGTCGCTGGCCACAAACGGAGTCCATTTGCCATTTTCCAGGATTTCAATGTCGATTTTGTAGACGACGGGGTCTGTGATGGTGTAGGCTGCTGGGGGCTCCTTCTCCCCCTCCTTTGAGTGCTTCACAGAAGCGACTCGAAGTCGACCAGACTCTCCAAACACCCACTTTGTAATCGAGTTGACCACATTTTGGTTTCCTGATTTCGAAGAAACTTTGTCAGTATTCGCCTTCTGAACTCCAGAAGAGATGGCTTCGTCTGAGAAGAAGAACAGAGAACCGGAGAAGAGGACTCGGGCATTATTCCTAGCTTGCAAAGCGGCAATAAGAAGAGTTCCTTTGCCAACGGCGTGGGGGTATTCTTTGATTGGGTTGTTTGGAGAGTAGCTGTAAGCACTGGAATCAGCAGTTAAGATCTGTAGAATAAGAGGATTCTCTCTATCGGCGATAATACCAGTTCCTCTGTACAAGAGTGGGTCAATTTTGCTCTTTTCTCCGACAATGATTGACGAGTCAATCAAATTGTTCGACGAAGCGACTATAGTTGTATGATCTCCAGAATCGGAGACATCGTAATTGAGATGATCAATAACGGAAGCTCCCTCTTCATCAATCTCAAAACCACACTCCGATGCTAAGTCCCGAAGAGCATCTCCAGTCTCTGAGCTTCCAGCGACCAAAATATTTCCCCCATCGTCGACAAATTCAGCCAATTTTTCCACGCTCAAATCCCCTCCAAACTCATCAACAGACGGCGCAAAGATGACAATATTCTTGTAAATGTACTCTCCATACTTGGAAATGACCAAATTCGAGTCATCTGCCAACTTGTAAGTCAATTTGTATCCCTTTTCTGAAAAGCCAAAACCGACACGTCAGACATTGGTTAGAATTTTACTTTCATCATTTTTCTCACCAACAAGGGACTTGAAGAAGATGGAATGTGTTTCCTTCACTGCTAGGTTGTCCAATAATACAAGGACATCCTTTTCAGGCACCGAATACACGGAACTAAACAGGAAACAGAAAAACAGGAAAATAGCCGGCCGAATAATCGTCATCTTTGTTTCGTTTATCAAAATTTCTCAATCAACTCTAATCAGTTTGACATTTGTCTGACTTGTGCAAAAATGAGAATTAGTGGAACAAAATAATGGAGAGGAGAAAGAAAAAACGCGGTTTTGACTCGAATTAGACAGTGAATCGGCCAGTGTTGTAGTGGAACATAATGTAGAAAGATTGTACATATAGTTAAACCCCTGATAGTTGCCCAAAAACCGTTCGAAATGACTGAAATAGTAGAAGAAGGAGGGACCTCCAAAAATTACTTAGAACGATTAGATAGTAGGACGGATAGTTCCAGCAGTAGCAGTGGATCGGATATAGAAGAGTGCTTCCTGAGAGCCTGTCGAAATGGGGATCTGGAAAAGGTGACTAATATGATAGAGGGGAAGGAGGCCGGAAAGTATTCCTTCGATATCAGCTGCAAAGGACAATCAAAAAGCAATTTGGGGTGGACACCACTCCATTTAGCTACCTATTTTGGCCATAAAGAAGTAGTGGAGGTGCTGCTAGATCGGGGTGCAGAAGTAGATGCCATTAACGGGAACGGGGATACTCCTCTTCACACTTCAAGTTTCATTGGTCGTGAGGACTTAGTAATGCTCTTAATCCAGTATAACGCCAATGTGAACCTGATAAATGGTGAAGGTCGCCTTCCCAGGGAGATGACCCCTGCCACTGAGGCTGGGGATGAAATTGCCAAATTGTTAAAAGCCGCTGAAGCGACAGAAATGCTGAGAAAAGAGGGAAAACTGCTAATGGCAGCCAGAGATGGCAATTTGGAGCTGTTGAACAACCTCCTGAAAGACAATCACCCCCCAAATATCAACTGCGTTGACGCTCAAGGCAACTCCTCGCTTCACTGCGCGTCTTATCGAGGCCATAAAGAAATTGCTGTTTTGTTGCTCCAAAACGGAATTGATACATCAATTCGAAACAAGAGGGGGCAACTGGCCTTGGACTTGGCCAGGGACGCTCAGACATTACAAGTGCTCAGTGTAAAAGCGGTGAGAAAGGTGCAAAGGACAGCAACTCGGTTTGAGGGACCCCTTTTGAAAAGATCCCGATTTCTCGGCTGGAAACCGGTCTGGGCGGTGTTGGAGAGAGGAGTTCTAAACTATTACTCCTCCAGGGCTGATTCCACGGCTAGAGATAACAAGAGACAGGACTACAAGTACCTGGACAGCGCCAGAGTCACCCCTTTGCCCACAGATCTAAGTTCTTTCGTGATCCATTTCAATGACGGATCTGTCCATCGACTCTGTGTCATCAGCAATACAACGCACGGTGAACTGACCCAAGTTGGACGGCAAAAGTGGATTAACTCGCTCAATGAGCACGCAGCCTACAGTTCCCACTACTTGTGGGGAATTGATAAGAGGAAGTCAAACAGCGATGACGAATTCGGTACTTCTATTTCTGTTTTATTTAATATAAATCGTTTTATTTGTATGGCCTTCAAATATTTAGTTTTTATCAAGAAATTTTAGTTTATTTTTGTTTTTAAAGTCATGGTTTTTTCAAACAAATATCAGAATATTTATTTCAAGAAAAAAATTTGTTATATGAAGATTTTGCACAATATTGGCTTTTAAAATTTTCACAATTATATAGACTTGTTTTGAATAATTTGATATATTCTCTTCTTCGGCATGTTTGATTATATGCATGTATCAAATTTTATAATCTAACTAATGCATAAATGGATATTATTAAAATGAATGACTTGAATGATTTATACTAATTTGAATTGGAAATCAAATGATTGGATTGTCAATTTTATTGCAAAACCTGTATATTATAAAAAAAAATAAGTAGATTACATTTTTCTGTATAATTTTAAAGAAAATTTAACTATATCAAATTGAAATTGTACTTATTAATGAATTAACTTATACTGATTTAAAATCTATCATATATATACATGTAGAAATGACAGTGGGATATAGTGATTAAAACCAGTTTCATCAGTTAATTCAATGTTTATTTAATAAAAATTAAGGATCGATTCTTTGCACAACTTTACTTCTTCATCGTTCACACTAAGCTTCTCAAACTTATTCTCGCTGCGCTCGAAGTATAATTCATTTCACACCACTCATCCTACAATACATATAAGACTAATAATGAGAAATTTACAAAGAAATTTAAAGATTAAATCTCCATGATTATATTGTATCTTGAATAAGAAGTTTAATTTTTATTTAATATTTATTTTTAATTATTTTCTGTAATATAACTAAGTACAAGTATGATCAATTGAAAATAATAATATTTGTAAATTCCAGGTTCGTCAGCGAAACCACTGGGAAGTATGACGGATGCCTTGTCTTCGGCTACTGCTAGTTTTGAGGTGTTACAACGGCAGTTAGGAGAGAGCGCTTTGATGGTGGAGGCCTTACAAAAGAGCTTGGAGGCCTCGGATTCTTCGTCTTCCTCTTTGCCAATATCCGCTATGATGGTAGGCCATAGTCAATTGTCGTACTTGGTAATTTTTATTTTTCTTTTTATTTACATTTTTCATCAAAATATTTCTTATCTTTATATTGTAGTAGTTTATGCTTAATATTATAACAATATCCCAGCAGTATTTAAAAAATTAACGAATTTTTACGTTAATTTTTTAAATACTGCTAGGATATTTTTTTAATATCCACAAATCGTGCAAATATAATATTAGCACTTTGTACTAAAATTCTATTACTAAAAATTATAATTTTATAAACATTACTCATGATTAAAAACCCTCAGTTAAAACATCCCTTATACCAGTATAAAAAACTTTTAATATTTATTGTAAATTGTGTATTTTTACAGCGCTTCCAATTGGTTTCGGAGACTGCTGCGAATATGATGGCCTCTTTGGAGCATTGTCTGACGCTGTTCCACCAGCAGGAGGAGATCCGCGTGCAGCAGTTGAATCAGGAGAAGGAAAAGTGTCGAGTTTTGGAGGAGGCCTTGAATATTTTGGCTAAGGAGCACCACGAGTTGGAGCAGTCGGTGGCCAATCACATTTCCGAAACGGGAACCATTCCTCGAAGTCTTAGTGCTCGAATGTACGATACGGATGATGAATTTTTCGACGCTTTTGATGCGGATTCCGATACTGATACTCTAGTCACAGCAGATTCTATTTTTAATTCTCCGGCTGGGTCGGTTCAAGATCTGACATTGGGTGAAGGAACCAGTGGTAGGCAGAAGAGGCTCAAGAACCGGAATAGAAGTGCTTCAACGCACACTTTGACCAATGAAAATGGACACACGTCTTCCTCTTCCTCGACCTCCACAGAATCCTCGTCTTCGCACTCGATTCCAAGCCAGGCTAGTTCTGTCTACCACACGCAGCATTCAACGTTCTCGAAGAGTGTTCAAGAGACGCACTCCTCGGACAGCAACTCATCGGACAGTGGAACATTAGTGGACAATATTTCCCTGGCCTCGTCCTGTGTCACGCTGATTTCCGAGGGAGGAGACGCCTACAAATGTGCCAGGAGTGAGTTTTACTGCGGATCGAACCGCCTTCAACCCCCTTCTCAAGACCTGATTGACTTCCGGCCCTCCGGAAATTACAGGTAAAGTGATTTCGATTGTGAATTTTCTTTTAGTATTATTTTATTTGTCGTTTATTTAATAAAATTTATGTTGAAATTTTACACGTACAAGAGTTTTATTTTGTTATTTTAAAGTTATTGGGTTTTATATTTTTCATTTCGATTTATAAAATACTGAATTCAAATTGGAACACGTGCAAGAGAGTTAGTAGAATAATGTATTTTTTGTACTTTCTTATCGAAAGGTTAGCTGCGCCATTTTTTCGCACTAGTGAAATTTAGTTACTTTTATCTCACTAATGAACAAATTAAAATAATGTAAATAATCTTCGAATAAATTTCTTCAAAGTTAAAACGTTTAAGGAAAAAAACTAATTTTTAATCCAGACCGTTTTAGCGGTCAAAGAGTATCCAAAAACCAAAAACCGTTATAAGGACAAATGTTTTTAAATTATAATAGTTTTATTTAATTTTTTAGTAATGTACAAAAATGGGGTTGGATAGCGTAGTTGGTTAAGGGTCCCGTCACAAAATTGAAATCGTGTGTTCAAATCTTAGTAATCCAGTGATTTTTCATTTGCCGGATCTTTCTAATACAAGTACTCTGCTGCTGTAAACTAATTGGTTATAGCTAGACCTCCGCAGAGATGGAAACATCTAAGGTCAAGACACCCAACTGCGGAAGGCAGAGATATAAGCGGGAACACAATAGATCTTCAGGTCAAAGTGCGGGACCACCTCATTAGAGATAAAAAAAATGTGCAAAAAATGTATGTCCTGCTCGGACTCATTTAAGACCTTTGCAGCACAATTATAGATAGTTATTTGATTGCTATTATAAAATATCATAATGTTATGGAACGATTAGATGTAAATTTTAAGATTTTTAATATTGGAATTAAAAACAAGTAGTTTATATAGTTAATAGTTTTTCAATTTATGGAAGTTTATTTTTAATTGTATTTTCCAGATATAGCAAGATCAATGTGATGTATATAGGGCTTTTCAATAGGAGGTATTATTCGACATTGTAAACAAACGAGGAATTCATGTATGAATTATTATTTCATGTTAAAGAGAGGAATATATGTTCTTAACTAAAACATGATTTCAGCCAAATGGTCGCCACGAATACGCTTGCAGGATCAAGGACATTGATATTTTCATTGACGGCTGTATATTCACGATAAAATTGCGAATTCCGACATTGAATGTATAGGGTTTCCCAATAAGAGGTTTCATTGTAATATTGTAAAAATTGAGTATTTTTTAAAAGAAATCAATGGATGCTTATAAATAAATATTTCATTCAAAAGAGGAATGAATGTATAAGATTACTAAAACAATTAAAGTTACTAATTAAGAAATTTTACAATACAAATTTTCAAATTGAATTTATTTTGAACAAAACAAATTTATATTTATAATTATATTTTGAAGTTGATACGAGTAGCATACCTTTTCCTTTTCAATGAAATAATTGATGAATTTATTGGAAAACTTTATATTTCCATATGATTTCCATTGTGCAAATCTCATAATGTTATGTCATGATTAATTTAAAATTTCTAAAGTTTTAATATTTGACTTCATAATACGAGCAAAGCTAGTTTTAGTCAAATCTCATAATTGATTTGAAAAAAATCAAAATCTCGCTGTAAACTTATACTTCTTAATTTATAAATGAACTATTACTATAGGCTTAAGGGTCGGTGCGGCCCTTTACCTGTATATACAAAATGGCATGGTGTTTTGGATAAAAAAATGAGCAGAAACAAAATTAAACAGCTTTAAACACATGTCGGCGAAAATCGGTTTTTTAAAACCGTATGGACAAAATGGCATACCTCTAAATTTGATGTAATTAATGGCATAATTTCGCAAACAAAACCCTTTTTTCGCCTATGTTCACGAACTGTAAACCCAATGCTAACAACCATCCTTTTCCGGGTCTAGATCTCGAAAAAAGGTCTTTAGAGTATGAGCGTGAACATTTCTCTTTATTATAATGAGAAGTATTTGTAAAATTTCGACTTCGATATTGTCTCCAGGACTGAGTTGAGTTCTTATAATTTCTGGGCATTTTGGTTATCTATAGACAAAATATGTCCGGCTAAATTAAATAAATACCACTTACAGACAAAATTTCAGGTATGCCATTATGTCCATACGAGCGGTATGCCATTTTGTCCATATGTCGTTTTGAAAGAACAAAATTAATAAAAAAAATAAAAATAGGATTCTATTTCTAGAAAATCTTATTTTAAGACAAAGATGAATCCTTAAGGGATAAAATAAGCACCAGGATAATATGTAAATTAGCGAAACTCTTCCAGTTTGTTCAATTGAACTGAATGTAAATAAAAACTCATTTCTCTGAAAAAACTTCTGAGGCACTAAGCCACATGTACTGAATGCGTTCAAATTCTGGCAGGATAGCCAAAGCCATTTGGGTCACATGTTAGCTCAGTCAGATGCGACCTAGAAACAGCCAAAATCCAAAAACACACCATATGCCATTTTGTCCATGTATGCCATTTTATCCATGTTTCTGTCTGTTGATGGACACTTCCTTCGATTCTAATAGACGCTGTGCTGCTTCATAATACTTGACTCGAATTGTTTCCTGGGTCTGCCTACTGGTCTCTTTCCTGTCAGCAGCTGCTTTTATTAAGGAATCGGTTTTGTAATATCCTGGGCATTAGGCCATCGTATTTTTTTAATTCAACAAACCCACGTTATTGTTCTTATACTTATCATAAACTTCCTCGTTGTATAAGATTCTCTATTCATCATTATCAAATACTCGACGTGGAACTTTCCGTTCTCGTTTTAGTCGCTTTCCAGTGGCTTTCCTTATTTTACATATTTTGCTCTCATCTGTTAGGAAGGATTTAACTAGTGTTTTATAGATTTTCATTTTATTTATTCATTCGATTTAAAAATTCTGCAGCGAAAAACAGATTATGTTTGTTGCTAATTTCCGTCTTTGGATTTCATCCTCCTTGCTTCCTTTGCTGTCAATGTTACTGCCTAAATATATGAAGTTAAAAGAACTATTGAATGTCTTTGAATTCCTATTGAAATTTGTCTGTAATAAATGATTTACTACATATTATATGTATAATAAAAACAAATCAATCAAACATATGTGCAACACATGCAATTGCCATTAAAATTTATTGATCTCCAATTTCGATTAATATTCAATATTGCAATGTACGAGAATTAAGCTTTACATAAGGTATAAAAATATATTTTATTAATAAATAGGTTTCTTAACATATTATATATAAAATATTTCCTATGACAAACAAATTAATTTTATAATATAATTTCAAGGAAATATTAAAGGCTCTGAGTTTGTTGTCATTATATAATGGAATTTTATTCTCAATACATTATTTATTAAAATTATATACAGATATTTATCTATTATTAATATTTCGCCTTATTTTGTGAGAAGAAAAATAAGAAATGTTTATATTTTAAATGGGTATAAACAAATTGAAATAAATAATAGAGTACATATAGTATATATTCACAATGCATAAATCTACTTTTTAATAGCAAATTTGTTTTCATTGAGTTCTTATTCATTTCTAAAGAAAGTATTTATTTTTCTTCATTCATTGGCTTTTATAATGGAGGCATGTGAAATAATAAATAATTCATTATATAAATTATGTTTCTGTAAACGAAACAAAACCACCAACAAGTGGGTAAAAAATTTATGTAAAACATGATTCTAAATTCAAAGAAAACAATATTGAAACAAAAATAAATTGATAACAAATAATATTAAAAGAGGAACAAAGAACACTTTTGGTTGTTATTTAAGTTATGAAACTTAATTTAATAGTTATTTATTCAACGAGGTGGAAAAGTGATGCATTATTATATATTAGGGTTTTATAAAATCACGAGTGTAGCGAGTATTTTAAAAATATTTTAAAAAAATCAACACAGCAATTTATATGCTGGTTCGAGTGACACTCAATCCACGCAGGACCATGTTTGTTTTCTTATATTTAAATAAATCATTTTAAATATTAATAATAAGAAATAAGTGTGAAATACAAGTCGTTAGACGAGTTTTTCATCATTTCCGATTTTAACAACGGATTTTGCACCCGAGCAGGACATGTATTTTTTCTTTGAAAATTCAAGTAAACTTAATTACAATTTTTTACCGTTTCAACGATCTTTGTTTTCGGATACTATTAAACCGATATAATGGTCTGAAATTAAAAATGTACAGTTTTTTCCTCAAAATGGTGCCAAATTTGACTTTGAAACGAATTCATTCGTAGATTATGACTTTCTTTTTTTCACAAGTGAAATAAAATTTTCACTAATGCGAAAAAAGGACGTATTGTGTAACTCAAATCGTTTTCGAAAAGCTAAGAAAGTGCAAAATTATATTTCTTCGTAAACTTTTAGCGTTGTTTAGTAATTTTTTAAACTTAAATTTAGGAAAAATTTTGACATTTTAAATATTACTGCGCTGAGAAATACGAACCGTATGATTTTATTCATAGATAAAAATTGACTAAATTGCAATGTTAAAAGTGGTAAATATAAAAGGATCTAGTGTAAATTTCACTGTTAAAAATTCTCTTGCATAGTTAATATTTTCTTTCTAAAAGATGCATTTAGTATCTAGCTACATAAGTTACGATTGTTAAGTGAAAAGGTGTAGCGTTCTAATCTTTCTTTAAAGCACTTGTACTTTAAAAACATCTTTTACAGAAGAAATATAAGTAATATCTATATTATGCAACCGAAAATTAATTTATAATACCAACAAAAGTAGATGACTAAACGAATTTACCGGGAAATAACAATAAACGAGATAATTTTTATTTCTGGTCCATTACAAACAGTGAAAAGCTTTCGTTACAAATTGAATTAGTGGAGGCGCCTGCTATGTTGGTAGAAATCGAAAATTTTCCAATAAGCGGAGAAACGGAATTTGTAACATTTCGGTTTTTGAATGGATGAGGGGAGTTGGCGCATGTCCCTTTAACGTTGTTAGGGCAGAGATTGAGAGGTACATATTGTTCAGAAAAAGGCAAAGTGGAAAAAGCTCATTCAGTGTTTGAATTTCTAATTTAATTCACAAAAGTGTGTCCTCTGCCAAGATTTGAATTGCATTAAAGTGGATCCATCACATTGGTGTGCTGGACTTTGTGCTGTGGATGGACTAAATTGCATTAAATCTGTGTCTGTGCATAAAAAAATTGTCAATTAAATGAAAAGTTGAACAGAGAAAATGTGAAGCAATTCGTGGATAATTGAATTTCGTTTGTCCGGGAATCAAGCGACAATTGGATTACTGATTCACATTCCGAAGGATTATTGGAGGCGAAAAAATAGAACAATATTCATAAGTGCTTCAATGGAGAGGCGATGAGCTTTAATCGGAATAGGCAAATCAATATTTTATACACGTAAAATCCAAAGGAAATAGGGAGTTTGCGATTTTGTTGTATAGCACAAAGGGAGAAAGGGAAAGGACGCAAACTTTATGCGAATACTTCCTATACTCGTACATCATAATCTATTTCTGGAGCCCGAGAGATATCTCTAGAACTTTTCCCATTTGACGCCTGTGATAATTGATATCAATTATTTTGTGTGGCTTGAATCTCCTCTCTTGTTCAATGTCACCGAGATCATCAATGTAACTGTAATTGTAACGAATTTGGCACAGATTATTTCGGGCAAAAGTTTAAACGTAAACAATAAAATAATGGCTGAAAGTCTTAATTACAACAACGAAAACGGCGAGGAGGAGGAAGGATCAACGGGAAAGGATGCCAAGTTGAGGTGGGTTCGTGCAAAGTTAGAAATCCTCTCTTAATAATTTATTCAAATAGGATTATTTGAATGTTATTTAAATGCTGTTTAAAGTTATTTAAAGCTCTATTTATTTGACGGAGAAGTTTGAAAAGGATATAAATCATCTTTAAACTTTTCTATAACTCGAGCCGATTATTTGGACATTCATATTATTTATTGTTGAGAAAAATTCATTCCAAACACACAATAAATATAATTAATTACCGGTTATTGACTCATCAATCCCAACGGACAACGATTACCCTAATTGGTCTGCCCGAGCGTCATTATGAATAATGACAATAACAGGCTGTTTTGAACAATTTAGATCCACCTGATTCATGGAAGCTCGTAAATACAAATAAAATAGGAAACCACTGCCCTTATTTCTACGATGCTGAAGATAAATAGCTATTACAAATTGTCTTCGTTTATATAATATACATTGAATTCGGCAAACAAAATGTCATGGATTATAAAACATATCCTCTCCAAGAATACATTGTATGTTCTTTTCATTGATGTTGAATTCCTTAGAACTTTAGTATTTATTTTTCGTTTACATTTAAATGGAATAATAGTCATTAAAACGAGTACAACAAGGTCGATAAGAAAGATGTTTCATTATTAAACTTAAGAGGCACGAGTTTTGTGAGTGTTTTCTAGAAGACACGTGTGTTTAATAATGCGTCATCGACCGTGGTTTATACAGGACTAAATGTATTTTTTGTGGCTATGGTGGCGCAGTTGGTTAAGAGTTGTCACAGAATTCAACTCGAAGGATCTAGGTTCGAGTCTTGTTTAGACCGTAGTTTTTTTATTTCGAAATTTATTCCCCGTTGTCACTAACAACGTTTGGTGATTAATATTGGTTTAAATACCTTTATAAAAACTTATATCCTCAACTGCAGAACAACTAGTATCGTTAATATTATTTGTTCGAATTAAACGGGTTTTCAAGCTTAGGTTTAGTGCATAGTGATAAATTGGATATTTCTATAGAACTAATAATTTGGTGCCACTCAATGAATGGATACAGATGAAATGGACTTCTTCGTAGTATGTGTATTATGTTTCAATTGCAAAACCTGTCAATACATAGCTTCTATATAGAATCATTTATTCATGGTACTAATCACATCATTAAATGATTCGTGTACAAACGAAATATTATATTTCTCTTTTGTTTAAATTATCTCTGTTTTATTCAATAATCACTTGTTAGAAAGAAAGATCCGATATGTGCATTTAATAATATGATCAGTTAGCTTTTAAACCATCGGATAATACAGTAACCTACCATATTCACAACGAAAATAACTTTTATTTGAATTTGATCTCTTTGATAAAAATCGTTCACGGAAGACTAACTTTATAATACCGAAATAGTACTAGTGGTTTAAAGACTAAACATTTTTTAAACAAATTCTTTAAACGTCTAACAAAACCAAAATTTTAATACCGTATTATAAATTATATTTATGGTAATCAAAATGCATAGAAATATACGAGGAAAATGACTAATAAATAATACATAATTTCTATGTATAATTCTCATTTGAAGACCATTTCATTATTAATTAACTAACCCTATAAAGCTTGTTCGAATGTGTCAAAATGGTTTTTGTTATAAAAATATGAAATAACTACGAGTATAAGCTTATAATAATCATATTAAATTAATATGGGTTATTTTTCTTTGGGAATTTTCCGAGTAAACATTATTAAAAATAAATCGTATTCATTATCTGACTGTCCTGCCTTTTTCTTGTGTAATTTAAGGCCCATATTTTATATGAGTAATGAATATTGTACGAAAATGATTTATTTACAAAAAAATCTTTTGCCCAATAAGAAGCATGACATAAATGGTTTTTCATTAAAATGGAAGGTTGTTGGGTATTATACTTGGCCATGTTTAAATTTTTAAACCTAATGATACGGAAAACGTGATAAAGGTTGGAGGGAAAATTGTTTCAAGAGAAATCCAATTTCTAAAGCAGTTCTTTGATATTTTGTTTATTATATTACTTATGTATTCTATTAAATTTTCTTGGTTAATTATATAATAGTAGGCGTTTATTATAGTTATTTAAACTACGTGTGGGAAATATGAACCATAATTAAACTCGAGTAGAGTATCTAATAGATACGAGTGTTTAATTATGTGTTTTTCCAACCAGTTTTTTACAAGATTTTATACAATTCGCATATTTATTACCTATTTTATAGCGAAATATGAAGTAAAGAGTAAGAAGGTCTAAACACTTACAATTAAGGAAAGTACTTGTCAAGCGAATAGAACTTTTGGTCTCAATTTTTCAAAATATCACGACAACCTTGCACCATGCAATGTATCACTAATATGCTCGTGATAACACTTATCATTTAAACCACATTTAAAAAAAACTTTACTTTTTGTCATTTAATGTGAAAAAATTTAAATTGATTAATAAATCATGGCCTACTTTATTATAGAGACATTAAAAACGTCGAAATATATATTTCATTCTACGCTAAGATTAAAAATTATAATTTTTAGCAGTTGAATTTTGGTACAAAATACTAATTTCGTGTATTTACACGATTTATAATTATCTCCGGATATTGAATTATACTTTATTCAACACTTTACAATTATAAAACAATTTCTTGAGGAAGCATTGGCTACTAAAATGTAAACATTTTTCAACAGAATTGTATAAAATCTATTTTGATATCTTTAATTGAATAGGTATGTTTAAATGAGTATTACATAGGAAAAGTATATAAATTCTAACCAATAATTGGCAATAAATCAATATCAATCAAATGATATTGACAAAAACATCATTCCAATTTTGAGCAAGGACAGTTTCAATATTTTAATAACTTTTTAGATGTTTACAATATCCATCTATTAATAGATATATTGATTTGAAGTCAAACTTTCCTAGTACATGCTGTTAGAGTTTTTATTTTCCTCGAAAATTTGAAAACATCATAACCTATATATATATACAAGTATATAATGTATAATGAGTTTGAAAAACAAACATTTCGTGATGGAAACATCTCTCTGCTCTGGTATTTCAGATAAGATATTAAACAGGAAAGCATTACAAAATTCGGAGAACAATGACAATGCTAAATTTGATCCCCTATTTTAAGTGTTATTAAAAACGGAAATTTAATTAGAAATTTGTTTTTTTTTGTCCACATTAACATTAGTTAGGGTAATAATAGAATGAAGAGATTTTTTGGAATCTCATATCGAAAGGTTCCCTTTTTGACATTGATTTAGGTTTAATAATATATCACTTTTTACAATAGTATTTAGTGCAATTCCGTATCAAAAAGTAGACATTTCTTCACGCAAATTGGTTCTGTAACGGTTTACTTTTCTGCACGGAGAGCTGAAATAATTCGAAATTTGCACGCAGAGTGTCATCAATTTAATGAAATTACATATTATTGTCATAACAAGTATGTTATTTAAATATGAAAATGCCGTTGTAAATGATATTTTTTTCAGAATTTCACAAAATAGTATTCGATATATGTGAAATCGGTTATTACTGCACTCATTAACGTATTTTATAATAACTCGCTGCGCTCGTCAAAATACATGGTAAATTCGTGATGTAATAATTTTTATTTCACCAAATATAAATTATGAACGCGCCTTGGGTCTTTTTTAAATTATACAACTAGGTGCTTTAAAACAGGCAGTGTGTTTAATAAGGCTTATATATCGTGTTTTTTAAATAGATTAATACAAAAATTTAAAAAAGGACAAACGTTTTCTTAAAATCAAATTTAATATTTATTTGTCACATTGTTCGTTATCTCGTTGAAATCAGATTATTTTACGAAAAACAATTTTGGCCACATATATATTAGTAAGGTTAATAATACAAAGGAAAGAGTTTATTGCCATGTCTTTCAAAGAATACAAGTTCTGATTATCACAACTGTCGTTGTTCTGTCGTGATTTTCGCATTGACTTTGCAATTTCCGTTTTTCCAATTTCAGGAAGCAGCTTCCGGTGGCGATGTTCTCGCGGAACGACTTTAACATTTGGTCGGTGCTGAAGAACTGTATCGGCAAGGAGCTGAGCAAGATCACGATGCCGGTGATTTTTAACGAGCCGCTCAGTTTTTTGCAGCGCATTTCGGAGGTGATGGAGTACGCGAAACTGCTGCGAATCGCTGCCAATCAGGATAACTCTGTGGACCGGCTCAAATACGTAACGGCATTTGTGATCTCGTCACTGTCTTCCAACTGGGACCGTCTCGGTAAACCGTTCAACCCTCTTCTGGGGGAGACTTTTGAAATCGAACGGGACGAATTTCGGATGGTCTGTGAACAAGTGTCTCATCATCCACCCGTCTCTGCATTCCACTCGGACGCCAATGACTTTGTTCTGCACGGCTGGTGCCATCCCAAGCTCAAGTTCTGGGGCAAGAGCATAGAAATTCAACCAAAGGGACTGTTAACAGTTGAGTTTCCAAAGACAGGAGACGCGTTCACGTGGAGCGGAGTCAACTGCTGCATTCACAATATCATTGTCGGGAAACTGTGGATGGAGCACTTTGGCCAGCTGGAAATCACGAACCACAAAACGGGGGACAAGGCCGTCATCAACATTAAACCGGCTGGCTGGAGTTCAAAGGACATTCATCGCGTCGAGGGATTCATTGTCGATAAAAAGTGAGTACGAGTTTCATGAAAAAATCCAACCCTTAAAATCCTCCAAGGAATTATCAATGAAATTAAAGAAAAATGCCTCAATATTTCTGTTTTTTAAAAGAAGGTATAAAACGTGGAAAAATGTTAAAGGTCGACCAGAAAAGGTTGTCTTGAAAAGAGACCGTCTTTGACGGGAAATTTTCCGGAAAAATGCCACCAGCATTGATACCAGAAAAAAGTTTGGCACTTTTCCTGCTCTTGTTTTGTTTCGCTCCTTTGCCAAGGGGCAAACGGGTCCAAGTGGAAAATTCAATTAACTTATCACATTTCAATAAATCGAGAAACAACAATACCCATCTGCGGTTACAGCAATTTCGCTAAAAATTCCAAGAAAGGTGGAATAGAAATTCCCATTTTTAACAAAATAAGCTTTTTCGAGTACTGTTTTTGTTAAATTTGGTTTAGTATAATTTATTATTTTGGAACGCAGACTTTTAAAAGGAATTAAGTCCAAAATGCCAAGGGTTCACCTTCATTTTTCAATTGAATTATTGTTAATTATTTATACGAAAATATTTGACTTTCTACGAATTAATTTTGAAAGTTCAGTGCTTCGCTTAATCTTGTTTAAAATATTATATATTCCTCTTTAATTAAACAATATTTTCTTGGAAGTAAATAAATGGTTTAAAATTAAAACATCTTAAAATCTAAATCAGTTTTTTGGTTTTGGAAAATTTAAAGATTTTCCTTTCGATACAAATTTTCGGAATAATTTAATTCAGTTTATAAGATGAAGGTTTAATGTTAAATTTAGATACGTGTCATCATTTTATTAAAATTTGAAAGCAGTTGAAATTAAGGACATAAAAATAAATAATCAATGTCCATTAAAAAATGTTTTCCACAGTTTTAAGGTCATTAAATTATACTGAGAATAGGCGTTTTTCATGAATATTTAACAAAAGACGTACAGAAGCCGAAAGTTTCTAATACAAAATGAAGTCATTTGAAATAATTGTTATTTGTTTGTTTTTCTTGTTCTAAATTTAATTTTTAATATGTATATTTTGAGCAACGAAAATACCTAATTTTAGAAAAAGGATATTTTCAAGATTTGAACTAAATATGTAATTTAATTGGTATATGATAAATTAGTTTTGCGCAGCATTCACACGATAACGTATCATTAGTTGTATGGTGGACAGCTAAACGCCCCTTTTCGTATATATATGGCCCTAGCTCTCCCTGTCTATAATAATTTCTGACCCTATATAACTTGTTGCTATCGATATATTATTTCAATATAATGCTTCGTTTGCAAAGATTAGGATGGGATAGGATGAGAAAGGATTAAATTATTTATTAGTCCAGCTGGGCTTAATAAACACTTTTATCCTATCCCATCATAAAACGCATAAAGAAAATTTAAACTATTACTGTATCTATAGCAATAGGGCCAGCAATTGTGATAGGAAGGGAGAGCTAGGGCGATATACGAGGAGNATGGGATAGGATGAGAAAGGATTAAATTATTTATTAGTCCAGCTGGGCTTAATAAACACTTTTATCCTATCCCATCATAAAACGCATAAAGAAAATTTAAACTATTACTGTATCTATAGCAATAGGGCCAGCAATTGTGATAGGAACTGACAGCTAGGGCGATATACGAGGAGGGGCGTATGGCTGTCAACCATACTCCTGTTGATACGTTATCGTGCACCGTTACAAAGATCTTATTCATGTATTTATATATGCATAAGGGCTATAATCCCCGAGCGGGTACAGCGCCCAACCTACCATACTAGATCCGTTATTCAAAACCGCACAGTAGGACAGTATAGGTGGGGAATGTTTAGAGGATTGGTTCAAATTTAGTAATATGGACAGTTGTAACGAATTATCAGCTANGTATTTATATATGCATAAGGGCTATAATCCCCGAGCGGGTACAGCGCCCAACCTACCATACTAGATCCGTTATTCAAAACCGCACAGTAGGACAGTATAGGTGGGGAATGTTTAGAGGATTGGTTCAAATTTAGTAATATGGACAGTTGTAACGAATTATCAGCTATTTACAGACTATAGAAAACATGAGAACAAGATGTGAGGGTGTTTTCTCACTGCAATGGTAGTCCTTCATGCAATTTAATAGCTTTTTTATTTTAAATAAAAAACTAGCTGTGATATTTAGAGAATGTTTAAACTGTAGTAAAAATGTTGACAAGAAACAGTTCGTAAAAAACTCGGACAAAAATAACAATGATATGACAGCTAAAGCGGATATTGTACAAAAAATTTAATTGGTGAAAAGCGTCGCGTAAAATATTATTTTTTCATATATAAACATTCCCAAGGCTGACACAAATAATTCAAATCCAAAATTAAACAAATCAGTCCAGTCGTTTTTGAGTTTTTGTGTTTCCCTTAACACCAATGCTCTTTTTTTTTAAAGGGTGTATCAAAGTTAATGCAACTTTTGAATTTGTATTAAATATATTTAAATTTATAGCTATAAATTCGTTGGGTGAATTTCAAAGTTTTGTATAATATAACACATGAGTAAATAGCCTCCCGGACAACGCTTGTAGGATCAATATCCTTCTCATGAAATTTTCATTTAATTGGCACAACTGCGGCCATATATCATCGATAAAGTAAAAACTTCCACTTTTAAGGTCTTTAATCGATTGTGAAGCATTGACAGATACCTCATCTATCACGTAGTTTTAAAGAATGGGTTAAATTACAAGATAATAATTGAGATCAACTCTTAAAGAAATATGTTTTTGGAAAATTGTTATGATTGCGTCACTTCTAGAGCTCGTTATACACTACGTTGCAAGAAGTTGAATACAGT
>JXOV01032118.1:0-12892 GCA_001014945.1 Clogmia albipunctata
ATTTGAGAGGTTAATATATAATCGCATTGAATATTTAAGTAAATAGATATAAGTAAAAAAAAACTTTAATTTTATTTCAATAAAACATTGAATAAAATCATAATTTAATAGTCATTAAAATAGTTACATCATTTTTGTTTACCACTAAAAACTTTTTTATACAAACTATTCAAGATACGAAAAGCTAAATAAATTTTGAAATTTGAAATCTTTTATATTATATCTTATACAGTTCGGTGAAAATAAAGGTGGTTGTTACGAGGGCTGTATGATAAATAAAATTAATAAAATAAATAAAATTTTTCAAGTTTGGATGTTGAAAATAGTGGTACTGGTCATGTCTCAAGAATACGAATAGGGAGGTTTGATCACTAGTTCGTATGCAAATTCGACTAATTTGGTCATGACAATTCGTCCAAAATTTTGGCATAGTAATTCCATGTTATCCTTTTAGTCTATTTTAGACAACCGTAATCGATCATACCTCACAAATTCACCTTAATGAAAAAAATTAATTTGGTTAATTTCAAACAGTGGCATACAGTAAGAGTGCGCCACATAGACAGGCGCCCGAGTCATTACCCGGGCCCCATACATTACACTTATACGGAACCTAGGCAAATCGCTTGATATTGACTCTATGCGGTTTACGCTTATTAAGTGTTTCGTATTAACGGGTGCCCGAGTCAATTTCATGCAAACCACAGTTTTATTGCTACGAAATAGTTTCACTGTGGTGGTCGTTGCATCGGACGGTATTGCTCTATACCCGTTTTATAAAACGATTACAAAACGATCGATTTTATATTCGATTACAACAAAAGTACTAGTCCGATTTTCCTGAAAATTTAATTAATAAAGGCTCTAAAAGAATGTTGTATTCAAATAAATAACCATTTTGCAATAGAAGAACCAAACAGCTAAGGGACTACTTTATTCTCATACTACCCTCGTATCGTTTGAATTAGAAAAGTAAAGGAAAACAATGTGAGGGAGACAACAAAATTGAAATTTGATTTTAAGAAACGAACGAATGTTCTTTTTTAATTTTTATGTTAATTCATTTAAAACTGTATAAAATTTTGTATAAAACACGGCCGGTAAGCATTATTAAATTTTCGGGCCTTCTTTGAGGCACTCGCTCACTCGGGGCTTTCTAATTTCTTTCTCGGAGTTCACATTATAATACAATAAGTAAACAGTAGTGCTAAGCCCCCTCGAACAACAACGTAAAGAAGTAATAATATTAAAATTATATTTGTACACAAAACCAATACTAATGCAAATAAATGGATTTAAATTAAAATTTTGGTAAAACTCAAATTTTAAGAAAGTTCACTACAAAATCTCATAACTGCCATTATTTTATTGATGACACATATTCCGGATCCTAAATTTCCATTTTAAATTTAATTTACTTGTCTAAGTGAGTTCAAAATTGTCCACTAGATAGCTATGTCAATTTGGTAATTTCCGGTTACAATGCATTTAAAACGAACATAAGGTTAGACACACAGGCAGACGCAGTAAAACAGTCAGCTTTTGTATGAAATTACCATGCTGTGCTTCTAACTGGCGCACATTAACTGTGTTTGGCAGAATTAAAATTAATGTGAAAACATAAATTGTATTGTAATCAAAATACATAAAAATGTAAAAGTGTTTTGTTCTATAAAATTATTTCATAAAAATATTTCATTTACTGGTATCAGGTAAATAGTTATTTCTCGTTTCTTTTATTTGCCAGTTATAAGTGATTTTCTATTTTTGTATTTAAATTTATGTCTTTTTACATTATATAATACAAAGATATTAAATTAAAAAATCATAGGCAATTACCTAGACACATCAAACACGTAATAATTTTTAATCAATTTTGAGTCAGTTGGAGAAAAACTCTTTCGACAGCCATATTATCAGAATGTAGAAATGAAAATTAACTGCCATAAATAACTTATGCTGAGAGTTGAGTTTAGATTTATCAGTTTCGTTTTTCCGGTCCTGGTGGAGAGAGTAGCTTTTGCTGGTTGTGGCCAGACTTTTGGAGAGTTCTGTTTCTCATTTTTGCCGCTGTAGACAAAGAAAACCATCCTCCCAGCAATAGCAGCAGTCTAGTCGTCGTAAAACAGGAACTATACAATTCTCATCACTTTGTCTGTATGGCCGTAGAAAAAGTGGTTGGGAAACAGAACGAGGAAGGGGATGAGGAGAAGGGTTGGGGGCAGTTTATGAGCTGGGCTAGATGTGGGGGTAGATGTGTACATTCAGTGTGCAAAAAGACATTAACAAGAACAATAAATTACTCGAGGAAAAGATGAACGACGACGATATTTAACCAAAATGGGGAAAACCGCGCCATTAATAATGGCAAGGAGCACTGTGCTACTATTATTATGAGTGTGCAATTATTATTTGCTTTGTGCCGTTTAGAGGTTTATCATGGCACAGCCGTGATGATAAATACGAAACGAGACTGCATTCTCTGGACTGTGTAGAGCAAATAATTCAATTTTAAATTGGAATGCAAAATTCTATTCCTTCCCATAAGATAATATTGGCTCTGAAAGGATTTTGCTCTTAAATCAAAAACGGTCCAGAAATGCTCCACTAGCTTTATTACATATTTTTTGCAACGACTCTCTGAGAAATGTGATTTATTATTGTTCTTTTCGAATCCCGGTCCTGATAAGTTTTCTGATGATGTAGCAGCCCATTAATCACCAGTTTAGCAGCTCCAAGTCACAAAATGCCTACAGTGTAACATTTTCCCAGAGACTGGGTCATTTAATGGATAAGATTTGTTCGATTTGCAAAAACTTGGACTTCATTTAATATAAAATGGAGCTCGATTCTCCGAAATCCCCAAATCAAAATGATTTATCGATTTTCAATATGCCCAGAGCTATTCTATTAATTAGACCTGTCTTTATTTATTTGTAATGTAATGAAATTGAATTGTCCATCCCAGAGGCAATTATACCTAGAACGAAGGGATAGATCGAAAATTATGAAATCAATATTTACATGATATGAATTTTAAAAACTATTTTAAAAATTCAAAAATTTAATCAAATTATTTTAGTTACAAAATATAATGTACCACTAATACTTAATTTATTAATGACTTTATTAG
Source organism: Clogmia albipunctata (assembly GCA_001014945.1). NCBI lineage: Eukaryota > Metazoa > Arthropoda > Insecta > Diptera > Psychodidae > Clogmia > Clogmia albipunctata. The sequence continues at coordinate 3,134 of JXOV01032118.1, forward strand.
GTTATATCAAGATTTTAAAATACTACACCTTTTTTCATTGCAATGTCAATTTGACATCAATTCGGGCGGCACTTTACCTGTAAAATCTGCCACTCCGATTCGTATTTCTCTTTCGTTTCGTGATATTTTTCCGATATTTAAATATTTTTAAATTTAATTAATATTTTACATAATTATTAATTAAAATCATTAAATTCTGTTGAGCACATGAATTTTAGTTTTTATCTACAAAATAGGATTTACAATATTCAAAAATTATATTTAAAGTTTAATCCTTAAATATCATATAAAAAAATAATTTTTTATCTCCAATTCTAATATAAAAACTGTTAAAACTATTTTCAGAGAATAATTTCTATGATTTTTATTAATTTAACATACGACAAAAAATACAAAACAGATTAAAATTTGAAAGTATTTTCATATCGGATAAATATCAAGAAACGTGGAAGAAGTACGAATCGAAGTGGACCACTAGTAGAACTAGTCGCTATATTAATTAGTTTACATTTTTAAAGATTTATTTTTAATTTATTAACTTATACTTGCTCAAAACTAATCTTGTAAAAAATTTACTAATATTTAAGAAATACCTACATAAAAGAATTTTGTTCTACATAAGGGTTGAGTCGAATGTTTTTTACTGTGGCTAGAGATCTGAAAAATGAATCTGACTTTTCAGCATTTCTCTGTTAAGAACAGATTTTACACGCTACATAGTTTTTGTTGCAATCCTTTTCAAAATAATTTTCCTTGTCATTTCTGTAAGGGTAGGTATTAAAGGGTTTTAGAATTTTCATGGCTATTTGTTTTCATTGTGTTATTAATCAATTAATAGCACCTAGACCGGTTGAAGAAGGATTCCGTCAATTCTTCCCGGCCAGGACTCGAACCCCATGGCTTCCGAGAAAGCAGTCAAGTGCGTTATCACTCGGCTATAGGGGGAACACTTTCAAAATACATTTGTAAAATTGAGAGGGAAGCAAAGAGATATTCACGTCTCAAAAATAATTCTTTGTGTGACATTGGATGTCAAGGGTGTTTGTAAAACTCAAATAGGAAATAAGAGATCAAATAACAATTTTTGATTATTAAAAAAGTTAAAATACAGAAACTAAAATAATGATTTTTCTAAGAAAAAAATGGAGAATTAAAAACTTTCCACTGATTCTATAATTCACGGTCCACCCATTCTATCAAAGAAATTCGATCTATATGTGATGACATTTTGATGGCTTTTTGATGAATATTAAGCCATCAATTGGTCATTATGGATGCTTTCAAAATTCATACAAGTCCAAGTGTGAAGTACAGTGTTCGTCCACAGCAGATGACCACAATATGTTATTAATAATAGCCATGCCCAACTAAGCAGGAACACGCCACGCTCCACAGTTGATGGCTTTACAAATATGGAAAATCAAACAAAAACCCCAACCAAACTAATAATCCAATTTTCACAGAGAGGAGAGAGAAAATCTACTAAAATCAAAATAATGAGGACTTTAATACAAACATTAAAGCACTGCTTGAAACAAGCCAGCTCAAGCTCAACTCAATCAAGGATACAATGAACAGGGAGCTGTTAAATACACATACTACAAGATTGTTGTTCGTCGTCGGCAATTCTCTAGCGAATTTCGCGCTATTGTGCCAAGTTTAATTATTATTTAACACTGTTGCTGTGCTCAAGAAAATGGAAATAATTTGTTTACTTTTCATTTGCCGCTATCTGTTCCCCGTTGGAATGGTTGCCTGATGCTGCTGCTCCTTCAACTCTTCTCCCACTGAATCCAAATGGGACCCATTTTGCAGACAGAGAAGTACACACACACACACACACACACATTTTGTGAAATTCGAGACTTGAAAGATTGTAGCTGAAATAATGCTGCCAATTGGGGAAATTATGGCGTTTTTATGCCAACATTATGCAGTACTTGGAAAGTTTCCTTAGATCAACCCTTTTTGTTTCCGAAATGAACCATTCCGTTTCTGTAATGATGTCCCAGAAAATAAACTATGCTAACTTTGTTATTGAACTTGAGGGAATATTCAATAGAGAGCCGTTATCAAAACTTATTGTCCTTCCATGAATATTCACAATGTAGTTATCACATATTGCCTTTTGGGTAATTGGACAATCACTATGGTGGGGTGTTTTTTATTTGAGTTTTATTTTATGATATTATGAAAATTGTGAAAAATATTTTTTGCAATCCCACAGCGAAGAGTTAGCTTTTGTCATTGGTTTCAATTTTTAATTATTTGCATTTTTTATCAGAAATACAAATGTTTGTTTTTTTTTCATTAGTGAAAATTGTGAATATACCTGAATTGAATATAATAGAAATATCTGGTACATATATCACAATTTTATTTATCTTGTCATTTAATCTGATGCAAGCTAGATTATATAAAATATTTTAAAAATCAGTTTAGAGAGTATTTTGAAAAGAAATTAATTGGGCTCCATGTGACAAAAGATAAAACCAATTTTTTTTCGTTTACACGGGATCCGGAAATGTGTCCAATGAAAAAAGGTATTTATCAGATTTATTGATTGGTTTAATAGTATATAATATAGCTAAAATTTCCTTGTTTCTTCTACCGGGTGTGCCACTAGTAATAAACAAACTGTCCTGCTTCAATCTAAAATCCGTTTTCTTCATCTTTTTAACACAAAAAATAACAAAGTATTAAAGTATTTTATTCAAATATTTAAAAAAAAACTTATTTCATTAAGTAAGGCTGATTTGAATTTATTATTATAGTTATTAAATTTTCATTTCCTTTAATATTTTTTCGACAGAAATTTAATTATTACTGTAATAAATCGTTCTTAGTTATCTGGTTGTGTTTATTTATACACAAATATTTTATTTGTAATAAGGATTTACTTAGTCTGTAAAATTATGTATTTAAAGAAAAAAATTGGATTTCACCTCATCATCAAAAAAAATTCTTAGCTCAAACAAACGAAACGATTAATATATTATTTATTAGGCAGGAAGTGCATTTTAACAACCTGTATTGTAATATAATAAAAAACAAAAATGTTTTCTGAAATGAAGAATTATGCAATAAAATTTATTTAAAGAAAAGCTGACCGCAGTTTTTAGTATAAAATATTAAAAAATTTCCCCAAGTCAACCTAATTACCATTATATATTATTGAATGATTTATATTATTGTCAATAAATTAATTATCTTTTAATAATGTTAAATTATAATATTCACTATCATTAAACTATAGTCTAATGGACAGATGCGGCTCCTTTGTAAACACAGACTTTCATTATTGTCTGTTGATGGCCATTTCTTTTCAATCGTGTACTCCTAAAAGTCGATCTGCTGCTTTGGTTCCTTGATCTGCCTTCTAGTCTCTTTCCTGTCAACTGGGCTCCCATTGCTTTTTATAAGGAATAGGATTTAATTCATTTGGCTAGATCTCCTGCCCACCGCAATTTTTTTAATTTCACAAACCTCAGTACGGTGTCATCCTGGTACAGTTCATAGATCTCTTCTTAGTTGTATAGGATCCTCCATTCGCCATTATTAAATACCGGATCAAATATTTGCCGTAGAATTTCCTTTCTACTTGTTTTAGTCGCTCTCAAGTGATTTTTGTGGTCCATATTTCACTGCCATACGTTTTGATGGACCTAATAAGAGTTTTGCAAATATTAATTTATAATAATACCAGGAGCATCCACCGAAACATATAATTTTGTTTAAAATTAATATATTGAGAGTATTGCTAAATATATATATTAACTAAGAAAACAATGTTTGTTTTACACATGGACTAACCTTCATTAATAAGATTAAGAAAACATTAAAATCACCATCCCAATTACTGCAATTTTGTTTGGCAATAACTATACGAGTATGATATTAAAGTCATTTCCCATTTTTATAAGGATTATTTCCAAATTAACAATAACACAGAATTGAGAAATGCTGGAAATAAACTGGAATTATGGCCACAATTGTAATGGAAGTCGTAAAAATTTATTTGTTTTCAATTGTTATGGCGAAGAAATTGGCTGTCATTTCGATTGCTATTTGAAGTAATGATTTATGTTCCAAGGAACATCTATAAACATAGATGATGATATAAAAATATGAGAGCGATAAAAGTCTCATTTTATTGGAAATTGGACCGGGGAAACAGTCACAATTCACAAAGGATGTTCCTGTAATTGTACATCCATGTGCTCAATTTCGCAAAAGGATTGTCCGTAATGACTGTAACATAAAAATTCTTGCGGTAATGTGCAGAAGTGATAACGACTTCCGACTTAGGAGTGGCCATTGTATGCAAAAGCACTTTGCAGTGATAAAAGTTTAATGACTTTTTGATGACAATTAAATTGACTGTGGTCATTGTTAGACTTGTTCGAGAATTTAAATGTAAATTTTGAGGATATTAAGGAATTATTCATCATCAAATGTTCCGGAATAATCTCCATAAAGCATTAGTTACGAAATTTCAGGAAGAATTTTAGAAAAAATGGTCTTTTAACATGAATTCCAGGGAAATAAATAATTGATTCGCACAAGCGAGTAAAATAATAATCTTAATTTATGTTATGTACATTATCCAGAGGGGATTTTACATTTTGTTACATGAATCGAACAAGAAAACCAAAAAAACTAAATTTTAGCGCACAGGTCACAAAAGTCTGATCCAAAGGATCGGGATAACATCTAAGCCCCGACACTGTCCAACACGAATTCTCTCATTTCGAGTACTGCTAGCACAAAGTTGAGCAGCCGTTCCACATCCGCCAGGTCACCGAATTTCATCACAGACGACATGGCGGCTCAAAAGAAAATGCTCAACCGAGTCCCTTTCGTTGAGATTACACAACTTGCAGTGAGCAACAGGACTGNTGGAGAGGTGCGACACCCCGCCAGCCCAAAGTCTCTACGACCCCTGTTCAACGTCACGCTAGGAACTTGGAAGTCTCTGTCCGATAGCGACAGTTGCCTGTAGACGCCGCAGTAAGTAGACCCCTCAATTCTGAGGGAATCCTCCCTAAACAAGACCGATTCCAGACACCGAACAGTGCTTCGCACTCCTCAACAAATTGCAAATATATGGCAATCTATGTAATGCTCCCACACGATTATCCGAACAACCCTCTTCCTCCGATTACCTCGGATAAGAGGCATTCTACTGTATTATCAAATTTGTTGGCAAAGATCATTATTTAAAATATTTTTAAATATTATATACAACTTTATCAGTACCGGCCTGTGTACTTTTCCCATCACTAGTTGTTACGTACGCCAATGCCTCCCCGGAAGCCATAGGTTCGATCCCTGGGATAGGGTTGACTGGATCCTTTAACAAGTCCGGGTGCTATTAATTGACTCATAATACACTGAAAACGATTAGAAATAAAAAGTCTTAGCCTATTGGTTGACGTTCAGACTCTCTGTTCCAGATTGAGCCCTGTTTCCGAAAGCTCCTCAGCCCAGTTCCAATGGTTTAGGTTATTGACAAGGAACGGTGAAAAATAATTTCAGTAATATCTCAAGCTAAACATTTCGAGTACTATTTTATTTCTCCTTTTTTTAATTTAACTATCAGTTTATTTTCGTCAAGAAGTTAATTATTGTGCGAAAATTGTGTTGGTCTGAAGAAAATCACCAAAATTGTAAAGATTTTTAGAATAATTAATAGGTTTTAGGAACAAGTTTAAATTTTTTGTAATTTACGTATAAAAAATAGGCTTTGTAATATATAAATTGAAGATATAAGTTTTTGATGTGTTATTTTGGTGTATGACAAATATCATTTCTCTTTTTTTACTTTAAGTTAGATTTCTCGAAACGTAATGCGTGTCGTCAGCTACACCTTCTGATGGATACATTCTTTTAATTGAAATTATCCGAATAATATTTCAAACAGATAAATAATTTACATACTAAATCCAGTACTAATAACTGATCAATAAACATGTTCCTGCAATTGATCGATGTGACAGATTTTACATATTCATTGGAAGTAATAAAAACAATAATTTTACAATTGTACATCTAAATGAGAATCATAAACAGGATAGACAGTACCATATAGTATTTATTTGAAAATCTGATTTCGGAAGTAAACATAACCACGTTAATTCGGTCTCATTTCTCGACATTGCAAATTAGTCGGTGCGCACGTGACAATCCTGGAAATATCTATTTAGCACGTGCTCGCCATTTTAATGGCACTATAACATGCCCAGGCAAATTAAATTCCCTGTATAAATGTGAGGCCCGACTAATGGTTTCGTAATGACAGGTCATTTCCATTCAAATGCAAAATAGACTTTCAATGAAATTAATTTATTTCAATTGGAATTGAAAGAGAAATAATTATTTTATTAGTGATAAATTTAAACCAATTTGTGTTACACAAGTTTTTGTAGTTATTGGTATTTTTATAGACTTACCAATTATCATATATTTTGATTATTTTATTTATTATCTTTACGACAGAGGATACTTATGTATTAAGCAATATACAGTTAATTTAACATTATACTGTTTTCTAATCAGAAGATATGCGAAAATATTAAAATCTAATCACACTCCTCAGATTATTTAAAGAAATTACTGTATTAATACGAGAAGTAATTATTTAGTAAGGGTCCGAATTAGTATTTGGCAGGGAGAGTTAGAGCGAATTACGGGGAGGGGCGTTTGGCTGCCCTTCATATACCTAATAACAAGTTTTTGAGCATCTGGACAATTATATGATTTGTTTATTTTATATTTGAATAAAGGATATATTCTCCGAGCGGGTTCTTCGGCCACTAATCAATATCCAATCATATAGTTTAATTTGAATGCTTACTTTTAATATTGCTTTTATATATTAGTTATAACTATAGAATATTACTACCAATTTAAACAATATCTCGCGAGTCATCTCGTCATTGGCAATAGAAACACCAAGTTTCCAGACGTCAACCGCAAATCTTCTCACCAACAGCATGGGGAGGAAGGAAGTTGTCAAATGGAGACGAACTACCATTGACTGGGAGAAGAACAAGGCTGAACTAAATTACTATTTATAATATACACAATTGAATAATAAAAAATATGAAACAATTTAGATAATTACTTACAGAACAGTGCGGTCGCCTATATGATCCTGTTCCGCCAATGTTGATGTGTATTGGTTATTTACATATAAAATATATAAATAAGATAACTGTAACGATGTATAATAACCTATCACCGGAGGTATTGTGGACAGCCATATGCCTCTAAATGTAAATCGCACCCTCCCTGCCTATCATCATTTCTGACCCTGGCTACCTTATTGCTATCGATATATAATAATCGGAATAGCGTTTGGTAGGAAAATTACACCCGACATTCAGCATCGCACTCTAGTGCAGTATAGACTTGTCCACTTTACAGAAGTAATTAGTAATATGAATAGTTAGTAAAAATCTACAGTTGTAGTCTCTGCAGTGGCAGTCCTTTGTTGAAATTGGAATATAAATTATATAATACACTTCATATCGATAATTTTATTTAATTAAGGAACTTTAGACCCGTTATAAAAGGCACAAAAATAGTAGTTTATTAATATTATACTTACTATGCAAAAATTGTGTATTATATAGTATGTTAAAAGTAAGAAATTAGTAGCCATTCAGCACCTCACACTAGGACAGTATATGTCTATCCACTTAATAGGAGAGGATTAATGTTAGTAATATACGTCCAGTCAGAGAACAGTTTATTTATTTAATTTGCTTTTTCTTTACAATCCAAAACCAAAAAGATTTCTCATTGATTTAGATGTGCTTTTTATCAAGTGACAAAATATTTTTTTTAATTCAATGTCGCAAAGTTAATATTTTATTGATATAAATTTCTTAAACTATAAAATATATCAGTATTTAAAATGATTTATAAGTACACTCCGTTTCATCTTTTATAGGACAAGTGTCTTCAATTAAATTTTAGTTAATATCTCGGAGTGTATCAATCTGATCTAATTTTTTATTGGCACGAAGAACAGTCTAATCATTGGCCATCTACTATAAAACAAAAGTCTAGGTTTGTTGCAAATAATTAAAAAGTGTGCAAATTTTTTCCATATAAAAATATCGTTTTATCCTTTTACGACAGGTAACTTATTTTCTCCCAATGCGCCAAAAAGAAATCAGTTTTGGTGATTTTTTATAATTGAAATAATTGATAATGCATTGTTTAATATAAACAGCTCGAAAAGTTTGGTCGCAATGTCATAGTAGACAGCCAGTAACTATCTTTGGAAGTTTAAAAAAGCTTATAAAGCTTATAAAGTCAGAGTTACGAGTATATTTTTCAGACATAACGGGTTTATAGGATATTACGCGCCATAGCTAACAAAAGGCTTGACGTATTTAACTCATACTATTATGAAGATCATTAAATTTCCTACAGACTTTCAATACATAGTTTCGAAATTGGACAGCTGGATACTAGTCATTTCGGCTATGAATTCACTCACAAATATTAGCAAAATTGTAATTGGGCCCAATGTTTGTTCCATATATTTTTGTGAGAATTTTGGGTCAATAATGACGAATACTGATCGGGTTATTAGTATTAACATATTTTTTCTTAGAATAAAAAAAAACTATATAATTTTTTTATCCCAAAATCTCAATATTTAACAATTTCATTAGAAAAATTATAAAATTTCAATTATCCCGTTTCTTAATTGCTCTTAAATTTCTTTTTGAATTGATTTTGTAAAATATTACATTGTTTTAATTGCTAAAAATTAATCAAAACTGAGTATCCGAATGAAAATCAAATTAATCGTGTCTAATTAATTATACAGTGCGAAAGTGTCATTTCGCGCCAAACGATCTGCAATTAATGCTGATGACGACAGTAATTGTGATGGCGGTTATTAATTACTTCTTCGTTTCGTAATCGCTAAGTATAACACTTTCGAAACTAAATAAAAACGCAAAAACCGATGGTGCAATGAGAACAGTAATTGCAGAACAAGATTGTAAATGGATTGTAATTTGAGAATTGTTCAGTCTCTTGTTGCAGAAGAGTTTAAAACAAATAAAAGTTTATATTTATCGCACTTGTTTCCTGATAAACCAACCAATCAAGACGTGATTCATTTCTTGCATCACTGCAAACAGATCTCCCGTTTCAGATTAGATGGAAAATGTTCTAGAAATTCGTTTCAACAAATGTTATAGCATAAACTTTGAAATTTATTCAAAATAGAAACATAATCGATGATCGTTTAGAATTCAAGTGGTATTTTGAATATTTTTGCATTGATTAGCGATAGAATTTAGATTATTTATTAAATAAGTTAAAAATTGCAAAAACGATATAGATGCTATAATAGAACATATAAAAACATCCACAACTTATACCTACGAGTATTACTTTATTAAAATTTGATAAAAGAAACTTTAATCTCGTTTTACTGTTTGTTCTATTTATTAAGTATGTTTTAATAAAAAAAATTTAAATCTTCGAATATATCTAAAAAAAATAATAGGAAAATGGAGTGCATAAATTGCAATGAATTCACTTCCAAATGGATGCTGAATCGCAATTATAATGCTTAAACGCTGCCAATCTCCATCTGATAGAGACTCTCTGAGCTGAGGCTGACTAGGCCAATAGAGGCAGCGAAAAGAAGTCTCCTAGCAGAGCCCAACTGAAGAAGTCATCCCAAAAGGGCAGAGACCGAGAAGAAAACAGAACGGAGGAGACTGC
>JXOV01032191.1:0-20976 GCA_001014945.1 Clogmia albipunctata
GTAAACTGTTGGCATTAGGTTTACAGTTCTTAAATATACTTTCTTAGTTGAACACAGGGGTTTGTTTGCAAAATTATGCCAATAATTACATCGAATTTAGAGGTATGCCATTTTGTCCATACGGTTTTNAAAGACCTTTTTTCGAGATCTAGACCCCGAAGAGGATGGTAAACTGTTGGCATTAGGTTTACAGTTCTTAAATATACTTTCTTAGTTGAACACAGGGGTTTGTTTGCAAAATTATGCCAATAATTACATCGAATTTAGAGGTATGCCATTTTGTCCATACGGTTTTAAAAAACCGATTTTCGCCGACTTGTGTTTAAAACTGTTTAATTTTGTTTCTGCTAATTTTTTGCAACATTTGAATATTAATTTTAATAAATAGATAACCAAAGAAGATTACTGTATAATATGGCGTTGTTGTGTGCTACCCATAAAGAATTATGATCCAAAAACAAAACACCATGCCATTTTGTACATACTTCCCCTAAATATAATTTCCATGTTTTCTTCTTCCGGGCGTCTCGGCTTCATATTATTTTATTTTTAAACCAAGAAAAAATTCTATCATCACTTAAAATGTAATGGACAAGGTTTCGGACAAAAATATTGTTTTCAATAATTCATTTAAAATCGTTTTATTTATACATATTTGCCACAGAACTGGGTGTGTGAAATGGGTGCGCACATCAAAATGTGCACAGTGAATTGGATGTATATTTTAATGATAAAATTGCGTCTTTAAAGTTTAAAACAACTTCTTTACAGTATTTCTTTAATATCCTGTATTTTAAATTATGAAGTGGCAGTTATCTGCTTTCTTAAAAATCGAGCTTTTAATTTTGTATTATTAATAGTCGTAATATATAATATGTAGAACACCAGCCTCAAAGTCGAAATTGTAAAGCACTCTACTGCCTCCTCGGAGGCCATGGGTCGAGCCCTGGACGGATAGGATTGGCCTTGGTATAATAAGAACAAGGTAGATCCTTCCGGAAGCCCGGTCATATGGAAGACCGAACTCGAAATTTTGAAATAAATATTCTACTAAAATTATTCGCACTTTTTTACAAAACGACTGACCGTGCTTCGTGTATGTTCTTCCAGTATAGGGTCAATTTACCATGGGAGTGAATGGATCATTTGTAACTGGTTTAGGTGCTATTAATGGACTACTAATACACTGAAAACAAATAGTCACCGAAATGTCGAAAGCCCGTTGGTTGAGGTTGAGACCCCCAAGTTCCTTAAAGGAATTGAAAGGGATTTGTTTAAACTTTATTGCAAAGATTAAGCGTTCCTCTACAATTCTGAACAAGCCTTATATATCTTTAGGTATACATTCTAATAAGCAAGGACCATCTTCTGCACCCCCCGCGACGCCTCAATACGGGCCAGATTAAATCAAATTCCTCTCCGGATTAAACCCTCGTCATTAATTTATGATTATGAAATTATGACGAGGTGAATTATGGTTCATCCGAACATAATAATTCAAAATACACAACCGCACATAAATACACTCACTCGTATTTTCGTGCACACTCCTTCGAGAATTTATTTAAAACGTGAGCGACAACTTTAACCATATATCAAGTAATTAATTTAATAGCGGATTAACCTGTTCAATATAATAAAATATGCCAATTTCTATCCGATACTTTTAAAATACCTATAAATTTTTATGACATTTAATAAGCAATAATTTCATTTAACCCAGATATTCACCCCATCCCTCATCTTTTCGCCCTCCCCATTACAATTACATTCTCGCACATTTGGATTTTCACACGTCCCTTATTTCTAGAAAATATTCCAATTCACCACCATTTTCCACATTCAATAGAATTCAATAAAACGTACACCAAACCCCATTCAATATTACTTTCAGGTGCTAGAAAAAGCAAAACGAATTTTTATTATTAGACCGATAGATAAGAAAAGAACGCATTACAATGATAATCTGAATGTATTATGATTCGAAATTACAGTGCTAAACAAAATACAACCCCTGTAATTTAGATCCACATGATGATTTTCAACAAAAAATTCTCTTTTCATATATTAAATCTCATCTTTGTTTGACCCAATATTTTAAAAAAAAAACATACATATTTTTAGATTTAACGTCAACTGAGTAAATAAAAATTAATTTATAAATAAAAACTTTTTAACATGGACAATGAAAAAACTTTTTATATTTTGAATAGTTAAATTTAAAAATTAAAACTTTTTAAATTATTCTGTTTTATGAACTACTCCTGCTTTTATTCATACTATTAAATAAAATCTCAATTTTGAAAGACACATTATTACCATCTTGACACACTAGTGCCATAATAATTATTTTGAATAATTCCGTTTCGAAAAGTAGCCTCATATTAACGCAAATTGGTTCTGAAACATTTACTTTTCTGCATGGCGTGCGGTAATATTTCCAAATTTTCACACAAATTAGTAGAAATTACATATTGTTGTCATAATGCAATCTCTACTTATTTAGTATTTAAATATTTGAATTTGAAAATTTCGTTGAGAGTATTCCCATCTCACTCTAATAAACTTTATCGACTGTAATTTTAAATTAAAATATTTCATTAGTATTTCTATCTCTCTCCAACCAATTCAGATTTATTTAAGTGGTGGTCCTCCCTCTAAATTAACTAGACTGTGTTCAATGCACTTGTGAAGTAGGTTAATACAGCATTCATTTTTTTACTCGCAACGCTCGTCAAAATACATGGTAAATCCGTGATGTAATGAGCACTATTTTACCACTACTATCGAAATATACTACTTTATTCAACTAGGATGATAATATAAGAGATTATTAAACACTAGGGTTTTAAAAACCACGAACGTACCGAATATTTTAAAGAAGACCTGTGTGTTTTACTATGCTTCTCGACTGTGTTTTATACAGAAATTTATAAATTTTAAAATAACATGAAAATAAAAAAAACCTTTTTTTAATTTAGTTCTGTGTCACACTGTGTACTTTTACAGTGATAAAGAAAGATTAGACTTAGTGAAGAAATCTGAGTATCGCGTCAGTGCATGATTTTATGTTTGGCCCATTGTATCTGAGCAAAAATTACAGAGTTTTTAAAAATTAAATTAGTAATATTAACACAATTAAATGTTAAAGAATTATATCTTGAATCCTCCCCTTGTATGTTTCAAGTTCATTGAGAGATCCCCTATTCGAGTATGTATAAATATCCATATAAATTCAAAACCTGTAATAACGGTTCAACTATGCACAACGAAACTGAGTTCCAAATAAATTTTACTTTCACAAAGGTCAGAATTTAATAATAAAGAAAAACACTAGCGCTTTTAAGAAATCTTTAAAGCACTAGTTTCAATGACAGTCTATAGTAAGGCTAAACCCTGTAGAAAGAACAACGTTAAGAAATAATAATATTAAAATCATATTTGTACACAAAACCAATACAAATGCAAGATGCTGAACGTCTCAATTTGGTAATTTCCAGACACAATACATTTAAAGCAGTTAGTTTAAAACAGAGTTAGAAAGAGAGGTTGAAAGAGAGTTTCAAACAAGGCAAGCTGTTCTTTTTAGTATGAATTTAGCTTGCTGCCTTTCTAGGTGGCGCGCGTCAAGTATCACATTAATAACATCTGGAATCAGATAAAATACTGGTTACTTAGAAATATTACATTTCACCTTAAAATGGTATCATAGAAACTCAAAATTATGCAGTAATAATTTTACAAAGATAATGTTTTTAAAGAGAAGATTCTTTGAAATTTATACACTCATTTTATATGAAAAAATCATTATTAAAATAATTCTATGCGATTTTGCCAAATATGAATAACGGTCTTACTCGTTAATGTACTCTCCGAAAAAGTGTCGAGTCATTTCTGCATACTATTTTAATATCACGCAAATAACAAAGTCAAAAACTTTTAAGCACACAATAACTTTTAATAGCATTTTGTAGAATTTTATATACTCTTTTAAAGTTAATGTCGTGATGGTCGTAAAATGCATTATTCAACTAGCGCAATATAAATAGTTTGACCAGTTTGGCTAAAAATAGACTTGAAACTAATAATTTATGGTTCAAAGAACCAAAATGGGTTTTTCAGTTTTTCTATTGTTTAAATGTATACATGATTTACTCGTATGCCCGTATAAGAGCTTTGTTCAAAAAGCATCGAGAATTTTACTGCCATAGTTTATTCGATTGTAAATAGATTGCTGTTGTGTAATAACATATTTGTGTTTAACATAAACACTTTTTATTTAAATATTTTCTCCAATTTTCAAGTAAGGGAAATACGTACAAAATCGCATAGGAGGTGTTTCTGGATTTTGGCTATTTTTAGGATGCATCTGACTGAGCTATCTTATAACCCAAATGGTTTTGGCTATCCTGCCAAAATTTGAACGCATTCAGTCCGTGTCTTGGTGCCAGGGCCCTCAGAAGTTCTTCCACCGAAATAAGTTTTTATTTACACATTGTTTAATTGAACATACTGGTCGGGTTTCGTTAATCTACATATTATCCTGGTACTTATTTTATCCCTTTAGGATTCATCTTTGTCTTAAAATAAGATTTTCTAGAAATAGAATCCTATTTATATTTTTTAAATTTTTTTTTTCTTTCAAAGTGATATATGGACAAACTGGCATACCCATCATTTTGTCAATTAGTGATATTTATCTAATTAAACCGGACATATTTTGTTCATAGATAGCCAACATGCCCAGAAATTATACGCACTCAACACATCGTCAGTCCTGGAGGCAAGACAATATCGAAGTCGAAATTTTCCTAATACACTGCGTTTCATCCTTTTACGACAGGGGTCTTCGATTAAATTTTAGTTAATATCTCGGAGTGTATCAATCNTAGATAGCCAACATGCCCAGAAATTATAACAACTCAACTCATCGTCAGTCCTTGAGGCCAGAAGATTTAGAAGTCGAATTTTTCCTAATACTTCGCATTATAATGAAAAGAAATGTAAACGTTTACACAACTTGCATTCCTAGACGAACACAGGGTTTTGTTTGCAAAATTATGCCAATAATTACATCGAATTTACAGTTATGCCATTTTGTCCATACAGTTTTAAAAAATTGATTTTCGGTTTCCATTTTCTATCTAAATTATCAAAACTCTAAAACAAATATGTAACACTATCATAATAATTGATTTTTCTTCAGGCGCATTTTGATGTTAAAGGATAAAAGTGTGTAATAAACCCGCCTTTTGGCACCACAGAATAGGACAATAAAGATCTGGACACTGTATAAGAGAGGCATAATGTTAGTAATAACATGAGGTTAGTTTGAATTGTGGGCTAACTTCGGAAGAGTTTGATTTTATCTCTTATAGAGTTCTAAGGCTTCTAGAGCATAAAAAAATTATAGACCTTCTATAATAAAAAAAATAAACTATTCCTAACTATAACTATAAGTAGTCTCAACCTCAACCAAGGGGTGTTAGACTTTACGTGACTTATTGTTTTTTTTCAGTAATTAATAGCACCTAGACCGGTTGTAAACAGATCCAGTCAATCCGCCTATTTTATTTATTTGTTTGTGCCATTACTTATTTATAAATCGCTTTGAATATTATTTCGCAAATGTTATTAATATACACAAATGGAAACTTTCTCGCGCTAGAAAAATATCCGCCCGGGATTTGATCCCACGACCTCGACGAGGATGTCTAGGGGGCTAACTCGTAGGACTCAGAGGCATTCTATAACTTATTCTTTAAAAGAGAAATATATAGTTCAAAATAAACAGTAGACACAAGTTAAGGGCACATGTGTTAACTCGAGATTAACAAAAAAATCCCAATAGAATGAATTATGGCTCCAAAATTTGATAATTCACGATAATTTTTCGACACACCTCTTATTTTTGGATTATCTAAATAACAACTCATCAATTTGCCACCAGCGAAGTCTGAATCTTGATAGCAGTTTAAGATTAGATACTTATAATGACAAACGAAAAAACCTCCCAAAAATGAACAATGCAATTTAGAGAATCAAATTCCAAGTGAAAAACAAAAATACATCAAAATAAGATAATAACTTGGTACAGTTATTATTTTGTATGGTGTAATTTAAATCATAAACTGGGACTGCAATGGAATGTTTTATTTATAGAAGAGCATACATTGGCAATTAAATGGAAAACATATCCAACAGTTCCGGTAATTACACTTGATTGCAGATCAATTTATGAGTGTCGAAAATACTCTCTGAATTTCGATATTTCACTGCACAAAACATCAATCCAAATTAATTCCAATAATAGTGCATTCAATGTTAATAAACACCAACATCATTATGTAACATAGATCATTAATTTCAATTACAAACACGTTTGATTGACAGGCATCTAGATGTTTTTCATCAATGGGAAAAGTACTTCCAATTCCAGCCAAGCAAACTTGTCTAGACTACAAATACATATCTATAGATTAATAGTGAAAAAATTGCATTGATAAGCCACTTTATCTCTTTTTATTACACTTATCATCCTCCATTGTAAATTGTTTAAATGTACGAGTACAAGCTGTTTTCCACGCCTCATTATTTCAAAACAAGTAATTAAAAAAATACAAGTCATCTCAAGACCTTTGACAAAAACATTTTTAGTATAACAAGTTTATCATTTAAATAATTTCACGACACAACAAGGTTTGATGAGTTGCAATCAAAGGTTGGTCCGATTATAGATTGGACTTTAGGTCTGCTTTATTTTTAGATTTAGTTAAATACAACTTTTAAAGTTCAAAGGATTTATATCAGATAAATTTTATTCGGTTAGATTTTTAAGAGCTATTGAAACAATTATATTTTTTATCTTCTTTTGAAATCTCAAATTAAAATGTTTTTGAACTATTGAACGGAATTAAAAGAGTTTTTTATATGAACAAAATGAAGAAAAAAATCACAAAATTAATTAAACAGGTTATATTTATTATAAATGTTTTCATAAATGTGAAGTGGTAAAATAAAAATAATGTCTAATTTTTGTTAGCTTATTAAACAATAAATACATTTTTAGTCCGGAATAATATGAGACATTAGGAATCACTAGGGCTATTTAAAATCAAGAGCGTATCGAGTTTTTTTAATTACGTATCACCATACAAAATAATATATAAATCAAACAAATCAGTTAAAAATGTAAAATTTAATGAAATTTATAAAATTTCAACTTATAAGTTTCTTTTTTATCAAAATACTAAACCTATGTTGTTTACTCTAGCTTCAAGTAAGAATGGGAATATGTACCAAAAAGAGTTTGTTATTACAGTCAGCACTTGAACCTCAGTAAAATAATGGAGGCTATCAGATTTTATAGTAAACCTTTATTAAATTTTTTAATTTTTACGAAATTGTAGTTTAAAATCATTGATTTCCGTACGACTAATACGTATAAAAGTATAATTAAAATTTCAGTGTCCCTTGTACCAGATGATCCACTACTGACATTTAACAATCATTAAAACTGTATAAAAATAACCAATGGAGTTTTAATTAACTAAATTAACTTAAATCATACAAAATGAACTTATGCCACTTTTTGGTAACACATTTTATTTAACAATTGCTGCCAATTGAAAGTGCATTCAATTACTTTTACTTTTGCACACAGGGTGGCCCGTAATTCATTGTTCACAAAGGTAAATTTTGTACTTCTCATTATTATATTGATAATTAGAGAAAAGTTAAGTATTCTCCAACATCAGACATTGACAATAGATAGTTTTAATTTATTGATATAAATTGACTAATAATACATTGAAAAACTTATACCTGTTGGTTGAGGTTGAGACTACCTTAAATTCTACTGGAATGAAGTTGGAAAATTATTATAAATTCTATTTGATTTCTTTAAACTAAAATAGTAAGTTTAAACAATTTAAATTTGGATTGCTGAGTCGGGAAAATATCTCAAAAATATTTGTTATTAGAATTATTCATCAATTTAAAACACTTGAGAAAATAAAAAGTATAAAAATTCAATATTAAAAAATATGTGATGATGAAAGAAAAAACTTAATTTAATAACGTGTTTCTAATATATGTAAATAACTAGTGAACTTATATATAAAATTCAAAATATTACAAAATTAGTAAAAATGTACCATTTGCAAATGTCAACACCGATTCATGAATAAAAACTTGACCGAACCTAGAATTTCACATGTTAACGAAAGCGAAAACTAAGCACGTGCGATTCTTCTCGTTTTATCTCAAATAAAACACGTTTCATTCATCTCCGGGATCTTTATAAAACAAACCGGTAAGCACATAACAAATAGGCTTAACATTTCTTACACAACTGAACCATCATGGTCGATGACCACCATTTGATCAAAATGTGAAAAACACACCACTAATCAGAGATCTTCGCCCAGATGACCCTATTCAATTCATTAGACTAAGCATAATAAAGGCATAATAAAATGCACATAAAAGTGAAAACACGATTTAATAATCAGAAAATATACCGCTGGCAAGAGGTACTAAATCAACAGCATGAAAACGAGTTTCTCGAGTTTCATTGGCTCCAAAGGTTCATTTCAGTCGGTTTGGTCCAAGAGTTTAGACACGACAACGGTGGTGGTGAATCTTCCGCAAAATGTACGGTACCTTTTTATTGGGCTTAGTGCTTCTGCTCTTGTGGCGATTATTAAACTTCAAATTGGAAAACTTTAAAAAAGTGTACAAATTCTCGAAAACCGTTCAAGGGCCCAGTATTTTGGAGACGATCAAGCACTCAAAAAGAACCCGTTTGTATTAGAATTTTAAAGTTCCAAAAAGTGATCTTAAATAAAAGTGAAATTTATTTTAGAAATCCTCCCATTCCTTCTCGAGTGCTCCGCTAAATATGGATCAAAGTTCCGCATGTGGCTGTCGACGGATTTGGCGGTTTTCATTACCGATCCAGAGGACGCAAGAATTGTTCTCTCGAGCCAGGAACTATTGTTCAAGTCAAAGAATTACAAAATCGTGCACGATTGGCTCGGTGATGGATTACTTTTGGCCGGCGGTGAAAAATGGCAAAAGTCGAGAAAGTTCCTTACTCCCGCTTTCCATTTCAATATTCTCAAAGAATTCAAGAGTGCAATGGACGAATGCTGCCAAGTTCTCATCGCTAAACTCGATAAAGTTGCCACCGGGACTACTATCGACATTTATCCGTTTATCACCCTCTTCGCTTTAGATGTCATCTGCGAAACGGCATTAGGAATCAAGAAGAATGCACAGGAAAAAAGCGAATCTGAATATGTGCAAGCAGTGAAAGAGTAATTGTGAATGCAGGGTGAAACGATAATTATGAAATCAGTGAAAACAAGTTGGCATTTAAAATATTTAATTTGAAATAATTTCTTCGGAAGTGTTAAAATAGAAGCTGACGTAACTGTAATTAATATTAGTGCTTTGCCAGTTGAGTGAAAATACACCATTACCTGCAAGTTTGCATACTAAACTTTGTGCAAAAGTGAATTAAATCAAAACAAAAACAAATTTTAAAACTAAATTTTTTTAAGGATTTTATCCCAAATAACAACAGGAAATTTGTTTTGAACAAGAACTTTAAGAAATTTACAACATTTCCTTATTTGTTGTAGGATAAACCATAAACTAACTTTGCGATTATTTCGACATTTCGGATCTAATCAATTTTTTTAATCACTTTAACAAAAAATAATATTATTATATATACTTCTACACGTACTTAATTACTTAAAAAATCTTTTTTCACTCAATTTAAATTAATTTTCTCCAATCACACAAAGTTCGACATTTCGCAGATGACGTCATCAACGAAATTTCAAGCTACAGTCGCTTAGTCAGTGTTGCTGTAAACAATCGGAGTGATTTCTTCTATGTGGAAAAAAAAATTGATCGTTCTACCTTATTAAAATAGGCCGCAAAAAGTTTCAAAACAAATTTGTGGTTCTATAGTAATTAATTCACAAAAACGTTGTTTTAAATGTGGGAAACAGATTGAACTTTTTGTGATTCCTTCTCATCTTTATAAAAAAAAACGACTTCCAACTTTAAATACCATCGATAATTAATACTACGAACAGATTACAAACGATTACAACAATTTGGACTTTGAAACACACTTACATAATATAAATTTAAAAAAAATAACAAGTGACGTTCATGTTCAATGATTAAACACAGATTTTGCTTCAATTTTAATCAATTTATTTCAACCAATTATCAATATATTTTTCACAAATCTCGTTCGTCTGAATTATACATCAGTTACCGATAAATTGGAGTACAGTAGATCTTAAAGTCAAAGTGCGGGATGACCTCATTAGAATAAATACCGATAAATTAGACCAAAAACGTACGATAAGAATATTTTTCTATAAACATAATAATTGAAGTATAAACAAAAATAAAAAACTAAAACCTATAAAACCAAACAATTGATCTTAAGTATAATGGAAATCTCATTGCAGAACTGACCACGTTCACACATTAGTGTTAAGCCATTAAATCAAATTACCACATAATGGAACTCTTTTTATGATTTTAATTCAAAACAGCTTTTACTTATTTCTGCTTTCTCATTTTATTATTGTTATTAAAAAACATTTGAGCAATTCATCATATTGAGACAGAGATGAATTAATAATAGCTGTTATCATATGATTCAGACAAACATTCTTATCTTCCTAGAGTTTTATCTTTAAGTCGCCAAATATTTGCCGCAAAATTCCATAATTATCGTCTCACCCTTCAACAAAACTGTCCACTTAACAGTACTAATCCACGAATCCACTTTCAGCATTTGTGCAATTCTCCACAAGAGGTCATTTAACTTCCTTCTGAGAACAGACTTTGCATATAAATTCAGCGAACTGTACAAGACCGAAAAGAAATTAGTAAAGCTATTGCACGACGAGACAAACCGTGTCATTGAACAGCGCAGATCGCAAATATTATCCTGGGATTTAGAGTCTACGGAAAAAGTGCTGCAAACTTATGATTCAGAGCTGGGGAAGAAGAGACGTCTGGCTTTTCTGGATATGCTGCTAATTGGACAAATGGAGGGCAAAGACATCACTAATAAACAGATCCGAGAAGAAGTTGACACGTTCATGTTCGAGGGTCATGACACTACAAGTGCTGCAATCTCGTTCGCAATTTATGAACTCTCCCAGCATCCGCAATACCAACAAAAGGCTTATCTCGAGGCCATGGAATTCGAAGGCAGGGAAAATGAACCAATGAAATATTTAGAGGCTGTAATTAAGGAAACTCTTCGATTATATCCATCAGTGCCTTTCTACTCCAGAAATACTAATCAGGAATTTCAATTAGGTAAAATAATTCTACATTTAAATACATTTAATCTTAATTAAAAATTTAATTTTTCCAGGAGATACTCTTCTACCAAAGGGAGTCGTATTAACCGTGCTAGCTTATGCCCTTCATCGCAACCCTAAGATCTACAAGAACCCAAACGAATTCAACCCTGAACGATATTTAACCGATGAACAGTTCCACGCTTACTCCAATGTAGCCTTCAGTGCTGGACCCAGAAACTGTATTGGCCAACGATTTGCTATGCTGGAGATGAAGTCTTCTCTATCCAAAATTCTAAGACATTATAAATTCAGTGCGGCAGACGAAGCTCCAATTGTTCTTCCTGAATTAGTCTTGAAAGCAGAAAAAGGAATTAAAGTTGTAATCAATAAAAGATTATAATTACGAATAGACTATGCATCTCAACTATATTTTAGTGTAAACTTCTTATAAATTCTATAGATTATATAAATATTTAGGGATATAAATTAAAGAATTCTAATTTTACTGATTTCAGCACAATCAAGAATTTGAAAATAAACTAATTCGACTTTTGATGCTCTATACTTTTTTTAACTCAAAGTCGTGGATTGCCTTATTGAAATTTCACTTATACAATAAAAGCCGCTTCTTAAAACTACCAATAATACGGACAATCGCTTCATCTCAACAAAATTTATTGGAACGGATTAGCTGCATAAAAATAAATTGGAAATCAATCGGTTAATGCGGACACTGAGTACTTTTAATAAGCGAAATCTATTGTAATACATAAAAATACAGATTAAGTAAACGAACCCTTAACTTTGGCAGCATTTAAAAATCTGGTCAATGTACTCTACAAAAAGCTAAATTCGTATTTAATTAATTAAAATGTATATTTGGTCAAATATGTAGGCTTTCACAGTTTTCCAATGAAAAAAGGTAAATTTCAGAAAATACTTCGCTTATAACATACGCACGCGCCAAATAAAAACAAACACTATCATTTAAATTAATTAATTAATATTTAAATACTCGTATAATAATTTAAAAAGTAAAATCTGTTAATATTCAAACACAATTAAAATAAATGCAATATGAATTAATTATTAATCGAATTATTATAGATTTCAATTACAAACAAATTATTTAAAAAAAAAATATATAATTTTACAATCTTAACACTTTTTCCCAAATAATTCATTATTTATTCTGTGAATGAATCTTATCTGATAACTATAGAACATTATACAACTACAAAAACATTAACACTTATTAAACAGACAAGTTTTAACGAATACCAGATTAATTTGTATGCAATCAGGTAGAGACCAATTTGGTGAACATAAAAATTCACAAACTTTGGTTTTGGTTAGTTGCTAGTGATTTAGATTCCAGAAAATTACTACTATTGAATGAAAAATATTTATTTATACAACAAGGTCGATAAGTCATTATTAAACAAAAGAGTTGCTTTAAGCCACGAGCGAGTGCCTTAAAGAAGGCCCGAGTGTTTAATAATGCTTATCGACCGTGTTATATACAAAATTTTATAAATGTCCTAAAAATTAAGTTTAAGTTTTTTCTCTCGCTCACATTGTTTTCATTTCCTTTTCTAATTCTAAGAGAAAATGTAGAAAACAATATCTTGCATTTCTTCCTTTCACATAGGAAATATTATCCGTTATTGGATTGTTTAAAATTTAAAAGGACCGTAAACAATTGATTTATTACAAATTTGTACTAATTTAAATTTAAACCATCTGGTAAAACAGTCAAAAACACACACATATATCCACAAATACAGTTAACCCTACTAAGCAAAACTGACGTCCAAATGAATTTGATTGATTTCTTTCACGGAGGTCACAATAAATAATAATAAAGAAAATGTACGTGTGCTTTAAAGAATTCTTTAAAGAAATTTTGCTATAATAAGGACTTTGACAGAACAAATTTGAGTGTCATAATATCAATTTTAAGCTCCAAAAATGCATAAAAAATTACTGTAAAAAGTAAAGAGTATACAACAAAACAAACGTGCTGTGATCATTTTTAAACAGACTGTCAAACGGACACCCAAAACGTCATAAAAGAAAATGCGCGCGACCTTATTCTTAATTAACCTTGATTAGCAGCACCATAATTTTATTAGATTATAAAATTTATTTTAAAGTTTAAAATGACCGTGATACAATTCATCATTATTTTTATTTTTTTCAAAATAAAGAATTTCATATTTAGATTGACTAAAAACACTTTTATATGAAATTATAAAAAAAACCTTTAGAGTAAACACAATCGTTATATTTGAGGCTAAAAAATAGTAACATTAAATAAATTGAACTTTTATCTAATTTTAATTTATAATAATGATTTCAGTTTATTTTTTGACCTTTTCCCATGAATTGTATTGACCCACTGTAAATATCCTTTTGTAATCTTACACGCCATTGAGTGATATGAAAGGTGTAATTTTGGTCTAGGGTTAGTTAATAAAATTCCCCGTCTCATACATCAGAAAAGTATTTGACAAGAGAGCGAATGAAAGGAAGAAAAGGCGCCCAAGAATGCCTTCATCTTGATGAGTAACTATATTCGGCATTCCACAATAAATTAGGAAAAAATATAATTTTCTCTCCTCTGCTGCCGCTGCTGCTGCTGCTCTGCCCAAAAAGGAATACCAGATGACGTGAATTACCGATATATACTTTTTGTGCTGTTATCAATGACCCAAAAGAAGATGCTCACCATGAATCACAATTTTGCCATCCCAAATTTATATTTACTTTCGGCCAGAAAAAAAGAGAAAGAGACGATAAGAAAAAAGCGCAAGTACTTTTGTGAATAAACACAAGTATATATACGAAAAGTAATACCTGCTATAGTCCTGAGCGGAATACCAACTGGAAATGGAGTACAAATACCACCCAAGGGTCGCCATTATTTATTTACAGGTCCATAGAATCTTATTCATCCGGCTTTAAAGGAATTTTCCCTCTCACACTTTCCACCAGCATTCTTATGGACTTTAACAAATATTTACCTCTCTCCGCATATTTCAACACTTTCGATATATTTCTATTATTACGGAAAACAATACTCGGAAAATCGCTTTAAGGTGGAAAATTGAACAGTCGTTATTAATAGAATTGCGATTCCAAGATTTATTGCTATTATTATTGTGTCAAGTTTGAATTTAAAATTGCAAACACCGGATCAAATAGGCAATACGTTTAGAAGCGACCTATAATCAAAGTTTCCCCATTTATACCAATTCGCACATCGATATTTTATTGCGAAATAATAATAAAAAAAAAAGTCAAGGGTGTGCAAATGTCAAGCGCCACCGATCCGTAATTTAAGTGGGCAAAGTAATTGAAAAAATAAACTCCCATTCAAATATTTCCCGGCATCGACACAATTGCTTATTTAATTTTAGAAAAAGCCCTTCTCTTCCAATAACATGAAAGCTTTAAGGGATTTCAGAATATCCATTCTTTATTTCCCCTACAAATAAACAGACAATTTATATAGCTAAACAGATTCATTTCTAATCTTTACAATATCTTTGATCTCTAATATTATTGGATTTTTTTACTTTTACAATATTAAAGCTCAGGTTGTCAGCCTTAAACAACATACGTGTCCTGAGCGCGATTTCATGCAAATCGAAAGTCGGGCAGTCTGTTTAATAAGTATTAGTGGATACAGATTTTTAAAGTTATTTAGTAATTTTTATTATTAACAGAATAGAAGTTTTGACCCATCAATTGCATTAAAAATGGCACATTAAAAGATTGAGTTGTAACTAGTGATTATATGTTAATATGTATTTATACAAAAATATACGCAAAAATAATGCTATATTTAACACTAGGCTACCGCAATTCAGAAAGGTAGAGAGTGGTTTAAAGAAGGCCCATATGTGTAATACGATTAATGCGTATCGACCGTATTTTATACAAAACTTTAGGCATTTTCAAATACATTTACGCGTTTTTAAAATGCAAATTTAACATTAATTCCCTGGACTAATTCCCATTATTCCACAAAATGACGAAGAACACTATATCTTTTTGTGTCTAATTTGTACATAGAAAATATCATCTCTCTTTTCATCCTTATCATGTGTCTAATACAATAAATTGGGTTTTTCATATTTTCGGGATAAAACCACCACAAAATTTGTTTTAAAAAATCATCAAATACCGATATATAATTGTCAACATTGGTTTCATGATAAAATGAAATAGGAATTCTATTAACTTCAATCTATTCCTTGTCGAGTCTTTCACATAGTTTTACTTTATTAATACTATTAATATAAATTAAATTCATAAGTTTAATAAGCATTTTGAAAACGACAAAATTTGGTAAACAAAAATAATTGAAAACTAAATATTTTAATAAACAAATTACAAACTTGCCAAAAATTATCATTTTTATTGTCTTACTGTTCAAATTTATCCAAAATTGATCGATAAGAGTATTATAGATATAACACAGCCCACCAATAAATTTTATTATCGTACTAGAACAACTTTAATATACATTGGGGGTACTATAGAAATTGAGTGAAATTTAAAATTAAACGTTAAATTATTTATTGAAACAGCGTGAAACAAACCAAACTGGATCAGTACGAGTAGACAAAATATTTAGAACTTTTTTCACATATTTTAAAATTATTTAAACTAAAGTCTACTATATTTCGAATTTTTTTAAATGCTATTGTAGACCTATAAAAGATTAGGTGTACTTTTCATTTCTAAAAATAAAATAGATATTTGGTCTACAAGGGTCTAAAAATACGTGCTGTTATGCTACTGTTTCATCGTTCTGACCTAAAAAACGGATTTTACACCCGAGCAGGACATACATTTTTTGCAATTTCCGAAAAAAATTCACAAGAAACTAATTTAAACCGAATTTTACTCGTTAAAAACAGGCTCTATACAAACTTTTTTTATTACTTTTTGACTTTTTTAACAACTTGGATTGTAAATTGTACAGGTTTATCCTGAAAATAACACGAAAATTTTGATCTTGAAAGAAATCTTTATAGTTTATGACTTCACTAATCATAGAAAAATACAAAATTTTGTGCGAAAAGTAACGCATTATGAACCTCAAATCGACGTCAGGAAACTAGAAAAAAAACTTTTTCCAAACTTAAAAATTAAATGATCAAATTTCTCTTTAAAATGCAATTAAATTTGGACATTTCAATTTGTTTATCAAAATAATCAACTTTTGGATCGTCAAATTATAAACACACACACACACAATCTCTAGTCTGTGACAGCACGTTTTCATAAATAACCTAAAGATTCCATAACTCACGAGGAAATTGAACACCAGCAGTGTCAAGAAGCAAAAGTTATCTCCATCTTTTATTCCCTCTCTTTAAACGTAATTCACATGCAAATTTATTGCCATAGAAAAACGGATTGAATACCGAATTCAGATGTGAACGATCAAAATCAATTTAAGCCAATATCTGACAAGCATCCACCCACTCCCTCATCCTTTGGGCATTAAATAACAGGAGTGTGTACACAATCTGTGAGTGAAATTAAATAAATAAATGAAAAAAGGAGCGACAGTAAAATATTTATCCGATTCGCACCAAAAAGCGGCATCGGCAATTGGCATGGCAAATAATAAATGTCCGAGCTCCAAAAAGATTATGGCTTTATTTGCGCTCAATTCGCCAATTCGTCGTCGGTGATGAACGATTCGGATGAAAAATTACTTTTGCGTCGAAATCCTGACAAGTCTTGATAATAACCTTCCATCCATCCCAGTTTACGGCCAATAAAATCTTGTTCTTGTTCAATACTCCACTCACTTCTCTCCTTCAAATGGAAAACTGACGCCAATAAAGGGATTTTTGTAGTTAAATAGTTTTTGGCCAGGATTTATGTCATATTTCATGATTACATTTTGATCCACTAGTTACGACAAATTTACAAACGACCTAATGAAATCACCAATAAAACACGATACTTTAATTCAATCCAAGGTTGCATTTATGAAAACAGGAATCAATAGAATTCATTTTAATAATTAAAATAATGACTATAATAAAAATCCCACATTTTTATATGACTCATCATTAATTTCAAACTAATAAAACAAAAAATAAAATTATCAATTTGGAATTTAAAAGTTTAATGTATTCTGTAAAACCATAAATAAAAATTTTTTTATTCAAATTAAAACCAATTTTATAGTTTAATAAAGTTGTAATGAATGTATGGACACATTCAAGAGAATTTACATTATTCGAAGGTGTAATATTAACATTTCAATCGTCAAAGTAACCATGAAATACGTCACTTTGCACCACTGAGTGCTGTAATATTGCATTTCAACACTCTTTTTGGAAGAAGAATCTCTTATTTTCAAAGTAAAAGTGAAAATGACATAATTGTCAAAGGGATGCTTGATTAAAGTTTGATTAATATATATGATTGTCATTTCCAATGATTACTAGATGACACACTTTAATTGCGATTTTTTGCTATTATTTTTGCTCAGAATGTAAAATATTGTTCAACATTGTATTGAAATTGGACTTTTCAGCATCTCGGAAGAATTGCGCCCCTCGGTGCCCTCGGGTCGACAAAATTTCTTCCTCGGATGCTGAAAACTAAGCAATTTCAATACAATGTTGAAAATAACTATTATTAACTACAAAAAAGCAAAGGAGACACAAAAATTCTACGGTTTGATAATTATTTTATGGCACAGCCTCAATCCCCCAAAGTCAGATAATTACAAATTGTGAATTTCTTATTTTTTAAATAATGAAATGCAGAAATCAGAATTGAATTGGTATCAGTATATTTTAGTGATGTTTTAAATAATTCCTCCTTTTATAATAAAAAGAGGTATGTCCAGTAAAAACTTGGCAAATGCTGTTTTACGATCTGTTGCTTTAAAAAAATCTAAATAAAATATTTACAACCCTTTAACTAATGCGTGTAAATTCTATAGATATCAAATACTCATATAACCGAATACTTTTATTGAGCTAACATGCCATATATTATTGAGAAAAACCTTTACATTCTAGGGCACTGTTACCGTTACTTCCTCAGCTCTGTTCCCCCCGGTTTAGGTTATTATCGATAGAGAATTTGCAGTAATAAACTAAACAATAACAAAGAGAAGTATTCAAAGGAATATATCAATATTTCCTATTTTAATCTAAATATCACGTTATTTTAGTTAAATACACAATGAAATGAAGGAGGGTTAGGTTATTTTATTTAAAGACCGGACCATCAGATCAGTCAGAAATTAAGTATTTTGAAGTGAATTATTGTGGGAAAATGTGTTGCTCCAAAGGAAATTACCAAAATTGTGGTGAATATTAGAATTAAAGTTAAAATTTTTATGTAATTTACGTATAAAATGAAGGTTGGGTATTATATAAATTTAATATTTTAATTAAGTGTGTTATTTTACTGTAAAAAATAATTTTCAGGTGCAAAAATTTCTCAATTTTATTTATTATCATATTTAATTAATAAATAAGTTGATATGTTTGAAATGATCTGAAATAAGAACTTAATTTCGTCCGCGAAGAGAGAGAACAAAATTACCGCGTGTGTTGTTGTGGTAAGGTTTGAGAACAGAGCTGAGGAAGTTACGGAAACAGGGCCATAAAAGAAACATAGGGAGTTCCAACCTAAACCAACGGGTTTAGACTTTTCATTGACTATTTGTATTCAATGTAAATTTAAGAGTAACACCTACACCGGTTGTAAAAGAATTCAGTCAATCCGAACCGTCCAAGATTCGATTCGCTTGCCTCTGAAGAAGCAGTCGAGAGTGTTACCACTAGACGTCAGAGGCTGATATTGATTTAAGAGTGTATACATTGATTNATTCAATGTAAATTTAAGAGTAACACCTACACCGGTTGTAAAAGAATTCAGTCAATCCGAACCGTCCAAGATTCGATTCGCTTGCCTCTGAAGAAGCAGTCGAGAGTGTTACCACTAGACGTCAGAGGCTGATATTGATTTAAGAGTGTATACATTGATTTAAATATGGTAATTCACATAATAAATTTATTAACTGAACTTTTAACGACTTTGATATTAGCTCACAAATTTATACATAAAAATATCAGGAACCTTAAACTATGGGTTATTTGTCGGAAATATTAATCACTAGATTTCAGATTCAAAAAAAATCATCATGAACTTGCCAAGAAAAGCTAGAAGTAGAACAGTTTAGTGGAAGTGACTGCCCAAACTGGCTAAGTCAAGCATTGCTCAAATAAGGATAAAAAATTTAAAATAAAACCGACTAGCTTGATAGGACAGATTATCGAGTAAATAAGCAAATATGCCAAGTATCAGATCTACACAAGAAAACTTATTGAACTGGACAGATAAAAACCAAGGAAAATCATTTGAGAAGAAATACTAAATATTTTCTTTAAAATTTAGGTTCATATTAGACTTTAAAAATTTGTTATTAAATTCAAAAGTAAATGGTTTGCTTTTGAATTTCAATTTTAGGACAAGATATTAACACCTTAAATAGTTTAATATATCTGATAATTAATTTTATTCGTTCCAGCTTTAGCTAGGAACTTTCAAAATTAACAGATATATATTCCATGGAAATCCATTTGATGCAAATTCCAATTAACATCTATGTCACTAACCTGAACCGAAGCCTAAGTTGGGGAAAAACGCTGGATTGGTACTGTCCCTCCAGCACCTGGGAATCGAATTTGGGGTCGAGCCACGACTTGGGAGCGGCCCTCTCGAACGGAACTGGGAGCATCACGCTACAGCAGCTGTGGCGTCGCCCTGTCTGCGTTAAATAGTGCTGGATGTATGGCGCTAGTGCAATCTGAATGTCCTCCTGGGAGCCGTGGTTACTGTCCGCCAGGACGCCCGGTGGCATAGCGTTCAACGACACCGACGCCCGATTCGACTGCAAGAAAAAGACAACAAACATATGTTATAAGAAAACTAAAAGAGAAAAATAACAGCGACAATTAAGAAGAAAACACAGACAAATGCAATTAATCTTTGCACAACACACTAAACCTAATCTTAGAGGAATAAGCCGACGACGACGAAAAACAACAACGACTATAGAGTGTGTCTAGAGAGCTTTGCAAATTCTCTTAAGCTTCACATTTAATCAAACGGAATATCAAATTAAAGTTGAATGAGACTGTAATTACATCAGCAGAAATCCACGCCACACTTTCCCCAACCATATTATCTAGACTAGGGTTGACATTATTTTGTAAAACTAGATTTATCGAGAATATTAAAGATTATCTAGTAAGATTTGTAATTTATAATTCTATAAACGAATCAATTTTAATTGTAAAAATTAGGATATGTATTAGAGATTAAAATATTTTAGAGTAAAAATCATGATACCAAGAATGAAAAATAAAAAATGATAATGATAATTCATACAAATATTTCAAGATCAGTATGTCACGAAAAACTTAGAATGAATTTCCAACGTGCAAAAAAGATCCAAGAGTTAATAATGATCTTTATATTCTCCTAATTATTAAAAATAAAACAAGAATAAAAACTTGTAAAGTGTGAACAATGAAAAAGATCATTGTAACGATGCACTATAACGTAT
>JXOV01032236.1:0-11882 GCA_001014945.1 Clogmia albipunctata
TTTGTTTAAAATATTTGGGGTTGCTCACCCTCTGATATTTAGGCGTGTAAAAAATAAACAGTTACGTGCGCACGAGCCAACCCCATATGTATATAAAATTTCATAAATATCTATGCAGCCTTTCAGAGGATCTTTGTTAAAGGTAGAGAATTTTATATATAAGATATCATTAAGATTTAAAAGTAAGTATTTATTGTTTGCTAGAATCCCACACATTCATTAATTTTATAATTTAGACGAACCCAATTGAAAAATGGCCAACTATTGTTTACATTTTAATTTTAAATAAAAATTATTTGAATACATGAAGTGATTTCACCTAATGTATTACAATGGCTTAACATAATTATATAACAATATTCCATAATTTTCGAGGCAGTCCATAACTAGCTGTTGTTATTAAATTATTAATGTTGGTATTTTTGGCGAGTGCCTTTTTGGGGGTTCAATAAAAGTGTCTTAATAAAATCATATTTACATTATCGTGTTGTATAAGGCACTTTAATTGTGTTTGTGTAGTTGTGTGTGTTTATTTTGGGGTTGGTGGGGCGAATAAAATCAGAGTTGTCATTTGTAATTTGGATCCTATACAGCAATAAATCAGTAAATTGTAAACCGAGCCAATAAAGCAAACTTTTTCAATATCGGATCCAATAAATTCGATCGTAGTCGTCGTCGTCCCACAAAAGCACGTAGCCTGCTTCGTTTATCCACAATCTCTCCCTCTTTCTCTCTCTCCATTTCTTCATCTCCTTGAGAAAAACGGAAGAAGTGGAGATAAAGAGGACGAAGGAGAAGACACATTACAAATCCCTGACGATTGTTATTCCGCCCCCGAATCCGAGAACCTGTGATAAACGATGCCCCTTGAAAAAGCACCCCCCTCCAGAAAAAAACAACAGCTAAAGTAAAGGCTATTGTGATTGAATTCTGTCATTACTTTCGTTTGTTTGTTATCAATAAGAATTATCGGCGACGTAATTGTGTTTTCGCTTGGGCTGCGTGCGGCGATTTTCAATGAGGTGAAGTCGCCCCAAATCCAGAAACAGACACTCCAAAATTCGTCTTCATTCGAGAAAGAAGTATATAATAAAAATAAAAGCAAACAAACGAATCGACAAATTCACACTTTGGTTCGCCAAATTTAATTTGCCTCCGCTGTGCCGCTGCCGGCTGCTTCTGTGGTCAAATTTGTCGCTCGCCCTAATCACCAACAGATCACATTTGGATTGTGTGCCACTGTCAGGTTCGTGGTCAGGTATTTTGTTTACTCTAATCGCAATCAGCCGCATCGATGAGGTAGCTAAGCACCACTATTAATGCAGTTTTAACTTGAAATTTATGTGGGTTAGATTATATTTTTATTAGAGTTATTTAGGAAGTTTGTAAAGCTTCATATTATATCTTAATTATAATATAATTATATATATCTATATTATATCTTAATAAAAAGTATATTTTTTTTTATAATATTAAAGTAAAAGTATTTTTATTTATTCATATCCTTGCATATTTTTAATAAAAAATGTTCTGGTGCCTGCAATATCTTGGAAGGAGGACTGATGTATAGCTTCTAGACCAAGTCTCAGCTGATAAACAACCCATTAAGACTATTCTGCAATTCCGCTGCAATCGGACATGATGGCATTTTGTGAATTTTTTTGTAGAGCAGAAATTAATTTTGAATTTTTTAGGAGAACTATTAGACTAAATTTTGATAAGAGTTTCGAAACTATTATATAATGTTATTTTTTTTTGCTTTATAATTTAGACTTAGTATTGATTAATCCAATAATTTTTTTCATGAAATTTTGTTTAGGATATGATTTTTTTTGAATGACAATAATGTGAATAGAAATTTATAATTGATTTCGAAAAAAAGTACTGTTTGATTGTTATACTATCACGGGAAATGAATTTCGTTAGAAAAAAATAGGAGGAAAAATATGTTTTTCCTGTTATTTAGGAATTCAAAGATTGTAATAATTTTTAAAATTAAACACAATAAAATTAAATAAAATAAAAATAAATATCTCATAGGTCTAGGGATAGACCCTAGTTTATTGTGTCCAAAGAATTTGGCTCCTTTGTGAAGAGAAATATTTTTTATTAAAATAATAANTAGGAAGAAAAATATGTTTTTCCTGTTATTTAGGAATTCAAAGATTGTAATAATTTTTAAAATTAAACACAATAAATTAAATAAAAATAATAAAATAAATTGCGATGGCAAGGATGTGTAACCAGGATGGATGAAAACCTAAAAATTCAATGGCAGCACGGCTAGAAGAAAGAGACCAGAAGAGACCCAGAAAATGGTATGAGACAACAATTAATGAAGGAGTAGGATGTCTTCTAGGTGTACANAAATAAATGAAATAAATAAAAAATGTTGTTAATTAAATACTAAAATATTTATATTAATTGCTATACTAAATTTTATTCTAATAAACAGGTTATTAACCAGAGGTAAAATTTAAAAGCGGAACTTACTTTTTTACTTATTTTTTTACTTATTTTTTTTTTATATATCTAGTCACATCAATCACACTTCAATTATTAAGAAAAAACATTTGTACTTTAACGATCGACAGAACAAAATTTGATTAAAGAAATAGAATTATTGATTTAAAAATGAACTTTAACATTTACTTATTTTCTTTAAAAAGGTTAAAGTTACCGTTAATGGATGGAGTACAAACTAATAAGGCAAATGCCTATTTTATTGTGACATGGAACATTTGTTTGCTTTAATTTATGTAAACGTTAAAACATAATCACGGTCCTATGGCATAGCCGAGACCAATATTTTGTGTAATTTAAGGGCAACAATGGCGACCAAATTTTAAATTTGAGACAAATTTGTTGGATAGTTTATGAGATTTTTTTTCACCCTAGTGAAAAAATGAAGCATTACGAAACTCAAATGAATATCGAAAAGCGGGAGTGCAAAAAATTCATTGTTACGTTCCATAAATATGGAATAAGGAAATTGCCAATAAGGAGTGGTATTTTATATGCGAATATGTTCCAAGATGAACAAAATATCTAAAATGCATAATATAATTTATTTTTTATGATTTTATTCAGCCCATATTAAATAAATTTGATCTGAAACTTCATGCATTGTTTAAAAAATGTAATTAATATTTTTCATAAAAAATATTAACTTTTTTAATGATTATTTGATGTTTTAAATCCATTTTGACAATTTCTTCAACATTTCATAACATTTATATTATGAACACATTCTACATTATTCAAAATGTTTTAGTTGTCGTATGTACGTACGTATACGTAACAATAAGTCTCGCGAATAGTGAAGTTTAAAGTATGTTAACGAATAAAGGAAATGGTCTCAAATTTTTCATTCGCAATTAATAAACTGCGAGTATTAGGCTTCAAATGATTTTTTTTTATTAAAATAAAATGTTTTAAAAAAATTGTTGTATCGTTTAATTTAAATGGCATTTTTCCCAGTTTTATGAAAATTAAAATATTTTTTTTCCAATAAACATTTCAAGTATAACAAAGTAATCAATAGAAATCTTAACAATTAACATAAGAAAAATACGAAAGGAGTAATTTATTATAACTTCGTAATAAATAACATTATTTTTAATATTATAAATAAATAAATAAACCTTTTATAAATGCATAAACAAAGCGTATAGGTTAATATAAAATATTTACATTTATCTTTTTATCAAAGAAAGTTTATATGGAAATTAATAAACGTTTTCTGTTGTGACATGTTTTGTTAACATTTTGTATCACAAAAAGCAACGTGTGTAGACAAAAATTAATCAGGTAGTTAATTAGGGCCCATGTCATTTTTTACTAATTTTGTTTGGTTAATTTACAGTCTGTCCAGTGTCAATGTCGCAATTGTGTGAATTGTTTTATAATTTCAAACAAAACAAAATGAAGAACTCATTTACTATTATGCTTTAGATAGATAATTATTTATTCACGAATGAAATTTATTGTTCAAAAAATTATTTACATTAATTCATAAATGAGCTATGTATGTGGCCTAGCTAACATAGTTTGGGAAATTGAAATTTATTTCATAACTGTTATTTGAGGTTATTTTAATATAAAGTTAAGATATAATTATTTGTATTTGGTTCAAGATGAAAAAACGGAAAAATAATTAGAAAAATAACAAAAAATAAACTATTTACGTTACAGGTTGGTAGATTAATGATTAGGTCATTGTCTACTATTCTAATATTTCTAGAAATTTCGATGATCTATCACAAATTTTATCTTTACGCAAGCAATATAAATGGTAATTACTTTTTACAAAACATAATTTAAGAATAAACAATAGAATTTTAAA
The DNA here is from genome assembly GCA_001014945.1 of Clogmia albipunctata. Taxonomy (NCBI): domain Eukaryota; kingdom Metazoa; phylum Arthropoda; class Insecta; order Diptera; family Psychodidae; genus Clogmia; species Clogmia albipunctata. The sequence continues at coordinate 4,346 of JXOV01032236.1, forward strand.
TTAAATAGAAGTATAGTTATTAGTTTTGTTTATCTTAATTAATTTATTTTAATTTTTACGATGATTATGAATAGAGAGTGTTTAATGGATGCAGTTTTTACACGAAAAAACAAAACATAGGTTTTTCTTTTAAAAACAATGAAAAAGTAATTGGTGAATCAACTTATTATTTATTAATTGTAAAAGTTTATAATACTTATGGGTTATTTTTGGGAAATGACTAATTGTTTCTGTTGATAAAGAAAAGGTAAACAGTACCTATATCATATAATAATATATTTTATTGTCCTATTCTTTTTATTGATATATGATCTTTTGTTTAAATTGTATATTATATCAATATAATAAAAATTTATTGAAATATAATTAAAATTATTGTCCGTTTTTATCTATTATTTGAAAATGTATTATATTGTTACTAGATATAAGATATTTTATGTGAAAAACCCGTATTCGAATTAGTTGTTTGAAATAAAAAATTGCTTTATTTAATCATATAAAATAAAATTTCAGTTGTAAAACAATTGTACATACTTCATATTATTGAATAATTTTCTTATCCTCAAATAATAAGGGGCGAGGAAAAGACTGAATGAGAGATGTGATTACTAAACGAAAGACGCTCAATTGTTAATTTTTTAAAAAAGGCCTTATGGGCACAATATAGTTATTTAAACAACGTGTAGAAAAATGAATCATAATTAAACTCGAGTAGAGTTCTAGAAAACGAATGAAATGAGTTTCTAATAGATACGAGTGTTTAATTATGTGTTGTTCTACCCAGTTTTTTACAAGATTTTATACAAATCGCATTATTAACTATTTTTCCGCGAAATATGAAGTAAAGAATAAGAAGACAACTCAGTACTAAATTAAGGTCTAAACACATACAATTATGGGAAGTACTTGTCAAGCGAATAGAACTTTTGGTCTCAATTTTCCAATATATCACGGATATAGAGCACCATGCACTGTATCACTGATATTCCTGTAATAGCACTTATCATTTAAACCACATTTAAAAGTCATAATGAACATTTAAGACAAAGTTTTCTTTTTGTCATTTAATGGGAAAAAATTAAATTGATTAATAAATCATGGCCTACTTTATTACAGAGACATGTAAAACGTCTAAATATATTTTCCTTCTAAGCTACTAAGATAAAAAAATATAATTTAGTAGTTGAATTTTAGTACAAATTACTAATTTCGTGAATTTACATGATTTGTAATTGTCTGCGGGTATTGAAATATACTTTTTTTCAACACTGTACGATTATAAAACAGTTTCTAGAGGAAGCATTGGCTACTATAAGGTAAACATTTTTCAACAGAATTGTATAAAATACTTATCAGTACTCAAATAATAAAAAACATATAACATTAAAAAATATATTTTTTTTATATATTGATTATTTTATCAGACCCGTTATCTTTTTATATAAATTCATTTATTTGTTTTAAAAAGCTGCTCTAATTAATTAATTGCAAAACACCGTTCCAAAGTTTATCTACAATTGGCAAAAGTTCTGCGAATCGCTCGTGTGAATTACCCGTGTTTAGGTGAAGCGTCGCCACTGAATCATCGTCGTGATCATCGCATCGTTCCCCTGTTTCATTATGGGCTGCTGCTGCTGGCTAGCGCGCCAAGGTCCCCCCACCCATCCATTTGACGTCAGTTGTCGTTTAGCCGCGAAAAGTGACAATCGCCCAGGTAAATAAGTGCGGGTAAATGAGTGTGGAGGAGAAATGTCGTCGGTGTTTTGCGTGTGGCTTATTAGCCGTGAAGCCCTCCGCCACTGCTGATAATGTTATCGCTGATAAGCTGGGGTCTATGGAAGGGTAAAGTGTCCGCGGCCAGTTTTGTTCGAATCCGATTCGATTTGTGATCGATTTCAGTTGAAAAAGTGCCCTGATCGTGAATAGAAACCAGTACCAAAAAAAACAAACTGTGTGTAGTGGAAAATATAATTATACAATTGGGAAAACAAAAATTTGTGCTCGACTGATCCACATTCGACTTGGATGACATTATGCTAATGTGCACAATGATGGAATAATGACGATGGTTCCGGTTGGAAAATGGGCGACAGTTTCGCATCGGAATTCCAATTCCTCCGACTATAAACAATAATTTGAATTGAATCAAAAGAGAGAAACATTGTCAGACGTGAGTGTGCTGCCAATTACCTGGCCAAATTGTCGGGCACCAGGGAGGAGAGAAAGAGAGAGAGAGTTTAAACAAAAAACAAGTGGCAAACGTGCAAATTGTGTTAATAAAGACAAGTTAAAAATAAAAACCTAAATATTAGAATTAGAAAAAAAATACCAAAATAAAATTTAAATAATCAGATGGTCAGGTGTGTGACACCTAGTGAGTGTATGTGTACGTACGAGCTGGTCAGAGTTGACTGAGTAAACAGAAACAGCCCGAGAACAGCAAACAAATAATTTCGTCAATTTCGAAGCGAGTGAAAAATACACAAAAATGGCTTTTCGGCAAATGAGCACCAATTCGATGGACAGTGGCCAGCTTCTGCCTCCGAATAATGTTGACCCAGACTCGGGGGATCCTATGTTCAACCTGGAACACTTGGCCACCTTTTCCGTGGACAGAAATTCTGGAATTTATTACCCAGCAGATGGAATGCGAAAATTGTTACAATTGGAAAAGTCATCGGGGATTTGGTCCCAGAAAATGGAGATGGCCTTATCTAAACGCCATCAAATGGTCATGATTTTGGACCAGGACTCTAAAAGTGTGATTGAACGCTTCCCCATCCAATGGATCGAGTCACCAACTCCGTTTTCGAACAGCGACCCAATGGAACTTTACAACAACATTCTGGTCTTTGTGGTCGTCCCTCCCGCTTCCCGTAGTTCAAACATGCATGCTGAGATGCACATATTCCAGTGCCAGAACGTGGATGCTCATACGTTGTGTGATTACCTCGTTCAGATGAAGAGAAACAGCCAGGAAGTGAACGATAACAGGAACTGGGTTTCGGATCGAAATGGGTCGAATAACGATTTTGATTATGTGCCAAGACAGCAACCACCGCCTCCACAGCAACCGCAGGAGGAGAGGGAGCCGAGGGAGGTTGTCAGGTCGGTCGTCCCGAAAGGAAATCACGCCCCATTTGTGGATACGTACGAGAGAGACGTCCACGTCTTGAACTACTGTTTTGATGACATTGAGAAATTCATTGCCAGACTGCAACAATTGGCAGCTGCTACCAAAGAGCTGGAGCGTCGGAATCAGTACAATCCCAAGCAGAGGAACTACCCAGGCGATGGAATGCTCTACCTCCGCAGCCGTCCCCCATCCGAGAGTGATTTTATGGACATTTTCGCGAAATTCAAATTGAGTTTTAACCTCCTAGCCAAATTGAGGGCTCACATTCATGATCCAAACGCTCCTGAACTAGTCCACTTCCTTTTCACACCTCTGGCGTTGATTGTAGACGCCTCTTACGATATAATCCCCGTCCACCAGACCGGAGTTGTGAGAAGAAATTTCAGTGTCCCCTCTCAAGTCATCTTCCCCCTTTTAACCAGTTATGCTGTCAATTTACTGTCCAATTGTGTCACGAGTCGGGAATCGGAACTGTGGAGGAGTCTCGGGGAAGCGTGGCAAGTACCCAGAAATCAATACCTGTCTAGAAATCCAAATTTCGAAGTGAAAAACTATCATCCAGTCTTTTTTGACGGATGGACTCCGGACTTTCCCCTAATTTTTGAAGACGAATCCGAGTCCGGATCGAGAATAGCCTCCCCCGTCGAGAGACAGTTCAACGAAATGACTGTCAACAACAATCAGCCAGATTTGGATGATACTGAAAGTCTGGACTCGGTGGACCATCGCCGATATCCTCAGACGAATACGGAAACTGAAATCGCAATTTGGATTCGCGATTTGGAAATCCGAGGCGCGAAAATAGTCCACGTCACCTACCCGAGAACGGCGAACAATGACAAGGAGTTGACAGTAAAGCGGGGAGACGTCCTGGAAATTGTAGACGATTCCAGGAAGTGGTGGAGAGCGAGAAATATCCAAGGACAAGTCGGATTTGTGCCGCACACAATAGTCGTGAGACACAGCAAAAACGGCGAAGTGGATGATTCAGAACTGCATGACGAAGTGTTCCAGAATCCGTTGTACAATCAGAGGCAGTCTTTTAGGGAAAATAGACTCTCGTCTCATTCCCCAATGCCAGTCACAGCTGCAGAACTGAAAAGACAGTCCACAATTATGGAAAGGGAAAGTTACATGAACAATTCCCCGGATTATATTATGGAAAGAGAGCAGGAAAGTCCACCAAGGCCTCCTCCGTTGCCCCCAATTATGCCCATTACTCCTCCTCCTAAACCAGTGATGTCAGAACCAGTGACTCCCAAGTCGGTCCAGTCCCAAATGAGCTCAGAATCGCATGGCTATCAAGATGAATTGAAACACGTTTTGTCGCATTATCGAGAAAATCGGAGGAATTTGGACATAATGAAAACACCAAATATCTACATTCAACAGTCTGCCAACCAGGAGGAGGTCCAGCAGTGGCTCAGAGCCAAGGGATTCAGTGAGGCGATTGTTAATAAGCTGAAGAATTTAAATGGAAGTCAACTATTCGCATTGCAACGGAGGCAATTGGAAGAGTCGTGCGGCGTCGAAGAGGGTCGTCGATTGCACTCTCAAATTACGATCCAGAGGAATGTGAGTGGTTATCAAACGGCCCGCAGTTCGGAATTGAGAGCTATTTTGGCAAAGGCCAGACAGAAAACGGAACAGCCAAATGGCACGGCGAAATCAATTGAAGCTTAATAATTGCAATTATCCCATTATGGAGTTGAGTAACATTGATAAAATTATTTATTGAACCCATTGGGTCGTACAGTAACAACAATTGAAAACTGTAAATAAGTGTTAGTGTAAAGAATGTTTTGTAATTAAATTCTGTAATAAGTCTAGTGACATAAGTCAAGGTTACCGTTAGCAAATTCTAGAGCGGCATGTTATCGATTTCACAGCTCCAGGTTTATTGTACGATTTATCTAGGAATGGGTCGATTGTATATTTTTCAGTTTTATCTTATCTTTAACAAATTTATTGAACATGTATGTATATAAAACCCAGTGCTATTTATTGGACGTGAATCAATAAATGGAATATCAATTCCAAAATTCCATATTGGCGTTGTGCTTTTTTTATTATTATTGTATTTGATTTGCTATATCGATTTTGAATGGATTGCAACTCAGGTGAGCGATTGTTGGAAATGTCGTACAATTTCGAATTTTGTTAAACAATGGTTTCACTCATGTAGATCAAATATGACGATAATTCAATTGTTGTTTTCAAAATCAACTTTTACACTTGTTTATTCCATTTATCTGGATTAAATACACATTTTCAAATGAGAGTAGATTTAGTCTATTAATTTTATTATTTCTGGAAATATTGACTGATAAACAAATTTACCTGTTTCCATTCCAATTGCATTTAATTGACGTTTGAATTTTAGTTTGTGAAAATTCTAGTTTATTTATCAGACAATTTTCATTTAATTTTCTCATCAAATTGTATCGAATTTAATTTTTCATTTCAATATTTGTGCTTCGCGAATTTAATGACTTTGGTCTATTGTTTTGTTCAAAGATTAGCTTAATGAGGTATGGATATATTATCTTATTGTGTTCATTTTGATAAATAAGACATTGATAATGATTAATTACCATATTATATCCGAACTGAAATGAGTTTTACTTAATTATGACTAGTTTTTTGCTAAATTTGTTCCAATTGGGATTTCACATTTTTAATTAAATATTTCCATTGGGTTCTTACTACATGTGCTTATTCTGGATTTTGTGATTATCAACTTCTAATCGGTTAAAATTACTAACAGCTGTCTTATCTATTGAATTGATTGAAAAGAATTTGCTTGTGATATCAATGGAATTTTTGTTATTCGAGTAGTTTGAGACTTATTGAAAAAGCTGAGTAACTTTAAAGTACACATTGAATTTTTTCAATAATTTACAAGTCATTAAACGTATGTGCAACGTTTTGTCAATTGCAGTTGTGTCATTGTAATTCTGGACCGTCAATTTTATAATTGAATTCTTGGATATTGTACACCTACTTTTTGCGAATTTTTTTTGGTATAAATTCGACAGTTGGAAACATAAGGAGACTAGTAAGAACTGTAAGTACAGAAGAAAGGTGAGTAACTTTTTATAGGTTCACATGAAGAGGGTTTTTTTTAAAGAAAAAGATTAGTAACAAAAATGATTTAATGATATTAATATCAATTGAAAATATTTATTTATTTGAATTTGATTTAAATTTAGAGTTTTTTTTCTTATGAAATAATAATTGTTATATCAGGTTTGATTAAAAATTTTCGAGAATTTCGTAGCCATATCACATTTGATTCTGGATTTTTAGTTATGGTTGTTTTGGAACAATTATCCTGTTCATGTGTTTCACGTTTTATAACATCTTTAGTTTTGTTTTGACTGAAAAAAAAACTAAGATGTGGTAAATGTTACAACACAACAATAACTGTTGTAGTCGTCCAGAAATGTTGTCTATGGAATATTATTATTCTTTTTATAATTGTAAATATTAATTGTTACTAGTTTATCTATTTTATTATTGTAAATAAATCAGTGTTAATTGAGCCCTTGAGCAGTGCGTTTCAAATTGAATAAGAAGTGGAAGTGTAGAGTATCGACAATTGGCGAGTGAGACTGGGATTATATTAATTGATCTTATCACATAGGTAAGGATTTATAACAATAACCAAAAATCCAGAATGTGATATGTGATATATACAAAATTTGAAAATTCTCGATACATTGCATATCTAAATAATTATTTGTAACCTTTGAATATTTTATTTCGGGTTGATTTATAGTCAGCAACAGTTTTATTATTTTTGATAATTTTACAAAACTATTTTTTTGCGTTCAAATTGTCTTATATTCGTGATCATTGTACAATCAATTATTTGCAATTGAACTTTTTTTTAAATACTTAAGGCATGTTTAACGATTGATTTGAGTACATTTGTCATTGCCTTTTGTCATAATAATAAAGTAAATGGTGATCTATATTACAGCGGTGTAAAATCAGCTGTTTTTCAAAGAGGTAAAGAATGTGTAAAATTGAGCAGCAGGTAAGTTTTTGATTGATTTGAATTACGTAATGTTATCCCAATGTTAATTACATTTTTGACCACTGAAAATTATTATTCTTCAAACGTATTTGACGCAATTTCTAAATTTAGGATTCATTTATTGTACTAAATTGACATTTTTTCATCAGCCCTATGCTTTCCGAATAGTTCATTTTAAAATCTTGGTTTTATGCTCGCATTTTAATATTTATTTAAACAACGTGTAGGAAAAATGAATATAATTAAACTCGAGCAGAGTTCTAGAAAACGAATGAAATGAGTTTTCTTATAGATACGAGTGTTAAATTATGTGTTTTTCCAACCAGTTTTTACAAAATTTTATACAATTCGCATATTTA
>JXOV01032249.1:0-16319 GCA_001014945.1 Clogmia albipunctata
AGCCGCTCTTCCATCAAATCAAAATCAAATCAAGAGGATGGTTTAATGTGCATATAGTGTCTGCTGCCATCAAGTGACTGAATCCACAGGAATAGTGGTTTACGTCACGGTATGTAATGTAGTACTCTTCCAGTCGAGTTTCAAATTTGAATAATGGAATGATATTGGTAAAATACCATTACCTACAAGTTGCGTACTACGTTTTGTGTAATTCCCAACTATTTTTGAAAACAAAAAATAATATTACCTTTTAAATTGCATAAATTATTGTTGTATTGGTCTAGTAGATTAGGTCCAGAATAACAGTAAATGACTTATTAAATTAGGATAAGAAAAGTGTTTAATTGCACTGCATTCTTGGGCAGTATAGGTCTTTAGACGATAGAATGTTAATAATATGGACAATTAGTATGAATACCACTAATTTGTGGACTAAATCATGAAGCCATGTTGTGAAGGTTCCTCTTTCTGCACTGATGCGCCTTTGTTGGAATACAAATAATACAATTTGTATTGTTATATTACATTAACAAATATTTTAAATTTCAAAATTTATTGGAGTTGTTATTTTATTTATTTATTTATTCATTTAATAGTTTACAAACTAATTATAATTCATATATTTATCTTAATTCTAAACTTAAAGCTAGTTCACTAATTCTAACATTAAACGTTTTCATGTTTAGGTTAAAAAATTCATATGGTAAATCCTGATAATATTTAATTCCTTTTACAAACCATTGCTTGTTAAAATATTCTTTTTTTTCGGTTCTTACAAAAAAATCAGTTGGCCCTCTCAAGTTATATCCGCTGATTTCAGTTGGTAATATTTGTTTTGTCAGTACCGTGTCATTTATTAGTCCCAAATTGGCTTTATGAATATATTTCATTGTGTTCTTCCATATCATTTGTTTTGGGGAAAGAATTTTAAATTTTGAATAAATTTCTTTAGTTGGTGTTAGCCTATCGAGGTTTAAAATAGTTTTAAAAGCTTTATTTATTAAAATTGTAACTTGATTAATTTGAGTCTTGTTAAGTTGGAACAAAATTGTACTGCAAAAGTTTACATGTGATAAAATTAANAAATTATTGAAATTTGTTTGGAATGATAGGTCAATTTATTGGAGATAATCATTATAGTCGGATTCCACGGGATTTATCTAAGACACTTTTTACCTAAAATTTATCTCGAAGCATTATAACAGTTGAAATGTTAAATAATCTATCAAAACAAACAGTATTTTCATTTTCAATTTAGCTTTTATTAGGATTTTTTCTGAAATTCGACACCCAAATTATTATAACAGTTAAAATGTTAAATATTCTATCAGATCAAACAGTATTTTCATTATCAATATAGCTTTTATTAGGATTTTTTCTGAAATTCGACAACCTTTTTCGACACATGTCGTAATATATATTTATTATATGACACTACTTTATCGCACCCAAACCGGGGTCTTTACCTAACGGAATTGCACAAAATAATGTCATGGTGAGGATGAGACAAGTGTGTAATAGGAGGATGGGGAAAATTGTTAATTAACCGAGTGGAAAATTTTACGACCATTCTCCCGCAACAAAGTTAAATGTCCTTGCTGCTCTCTTTCTTTCTCTTCTCGTTTTCGTTCTATATATCTCTCGGTACTTTTTTCTGAAAACCTAATTCCATAATGTTCGAGTATTAATTTACATGTGTTTTGAATGTGTGACAATTTATATATCGTCATTTTTATCGCCTCACGCAGCGCCCGTGTACCTGTCAGAGGAAGAAGAAGCGGTGTCACTGCTTTCGGCCGCACCGCAACGAGAACTGGCTGTTTAGCAGATACTCGACGGGGTGGAAGTGCGGCCTGCACGCCGACTGGACCGAGCTGACGAGCTGTGTGGACCAGGAGCTGGACAAGAACGAGGGCGAAACCGCAAAGCGGCGCTACTTTTACATCTCCCTGCTGCGGGAACCGATCGCCAGGTATCTCAGCGAATTTCGGCACGTGCAGCGCGGAGCAACGTGGAAAAATTCGCGACACTGGTGCCTGGGGCGTCAAGCGACTCCCGCTGAATTGCCGCCCTGCTACACTGGTAAGGATATTTGTCAAGTATTATTCTTTGTGTTATTAGCAAGGAAGAGCCCCTCTTAATTATATTGAATGCGTTCTTAATGAAGAGAGCTCAAGTGGATCCGCCAAGTTCACTTAATTTCAGATGTACATTAGAATTTGATTTACAAATCCGAATTAGATTAGGCCGGACCGGGATTTTCCAATTCCAAAAACTCCCTAATTTGAATATTAATGTCTTATTTTTAGACAGTATTCAATTTTGATCATATTAGATCAGGTAGAAGCTGTAATGTTGACAGGAATGAGATGTAATTTATTTATTTTGAAATTGAAAACATTTTCATTAATTCGCGATTTTAAATTGCATATTATAATCAAGGTTCGTTGTATTTTTTGAAGGACTTGTTTATATTTAATTTGTTTTTAAAGGTTTTTATCGTACTTTCTTAGAATTGATTTTGTTGAAAAATGTTTTCCTGTAACTTTTAGACTTGGAATTATTAGGAATAATTGTGTATTTGGCATTTTAATAAGGATTTTTTAATGTATTTTTAAATGCGAAAGATGAAATTTTTAAATGCTTTTTTCGTGCTTTCTAAGAAATACCATTATATGGTTATAATTTGATTGATGGTTATAAATGAATATTTCCTGTAACTTATTGTTATGACATTAAAGAGATAGATAAGTTGTAATAAAAGAGGAACAATTGATGGATTTAGACTAAAATAAGGATTTTATTACAACAATTAACATTAGTTGTTTTACGGGAACAAGAATAGTTAAACTGTTTTTAGGAACGCGGTGGTAGTTTGTTGTCAGACTTAATCGCGGGTTAATATTATATATAATAGAAATTAGCTTACAATAGTCAAAAATCGACTATTGACCTTTTGATTGTAAATTCACACGATTTTAGCATAGCCACACGTGTGACAGTGATAACGTTCTAGAATCGTAATTGATGTATTCTAATCAATTGATTGTGTGGCCTTTGGTTTATTATAACCGCTTATTTAATTACATCCATAGAAAATTTGTATTTTCTATAAAATCTTTTTTGCACTTTTGTATCGAAAGGTTAGCTTTTCGACATCGAGTTTGAGTTTCATAATGCGTCACTTTACCAGTGAAAATTTTTGAACTTATTTTTTACTAGTGAAAAAAAATCATAGTCTTAGAATAAATTTTTCTCAAAGTCAAAATTTCGACGCCATTTTCAATAAAAAACTGTACAATTTTCAATTCAGGTCGTTATAACGGTACATAATCGTTTATAGTCCAAGTGCTTTAGGGATTTTTTTAATAGTTTTCTCCATCATACCGTAGAATGAGGGAATAAAACAGGAAACAATATGAGATTGAATTTTTAATTTCATGAAACCAAAGATTTTTAGAGTTTTGTGTTTATTTAAAAATACACAAACTGTGGTTTGAAACACGGTTGATAAGCATTATTAAACACATGGGCCTTCTTTCAAACACTCGCTTCGTTCGTGACTTTAAAGGGACCTAGTCTTTAATAATGTTTTATCTAATCGAGTTATATACATTAATTAAATTTATTTATCTTATTTCTACTTTGAAATCTTTATTTTGATTCATTTTTTTGTTAAATATATTAATTGCAAAATTATAGTGGTTTCATNGCTTCGTTCGTGACTTTAAAGGGACCTAGTCTTTAATAATGTTTTATCTAATCGAGTTATATACATTAATTAAATTTATTTATCTTATTTCTACTTTGAAATCTTTATTTTGATTCATTTTTTTGTTAAATATATTAATTGCAAAATTATAGTGGTTTCATATTTTTAAGAAAAAATTCAATTGTAATATGTTGTTGAAAATTGTTCCTAATTTTTAAAACGTCCTTGTTATTACTAAACGTTTATTAAATTCTTAGGACTTGTTTATGTTTACATAAATAATTTTTTAAATGTTTTTATCGTACCTTCTAAGAATTGATATTATAAAATGTTATATTTACATTATTTCCTAGCCAATTATAAAAATCTGCAAAATAATTGCGATTTTGGCATTTATAAGATCTTTCTAATTTTATTAAAATTGATTTGTTTATTCATTATTTTGATTTATTTTAACATAATTACAAAATTATAGGGAAATAAAAAAATTATTTGAATAATTTGTAATTACTGAAAATTATTCCTAGTTTATTAAACTTTATAGTTATTCCCAAATATTTATTAAATATTAAAGCTCTTATAAAGAAATTGCTTCTGTTGGTGTTTTTCACACAAAAGCAATAAGATGCCGGTCAGGACGTGTGATAGATAATGGTCGTTTTACAATTCTAGGTGAGAACTGGTATGGGGTTGAGTTGGACGCTTTTGCGGCATGTGAGAGCAATTTGGCGGCTAATCGGCAGACAAGAATGTTATCGGATTTGGCGCTGATTGGGTGCTACAACAAGACGTACATGTCGAAGGAGGAGCGTGATCGGATCATGTTGGCGAGTGCAAAGAGGAACTTGGCGGCGATGGCTTACTTCGGGCTGACCGAGTACCAAAAGTTGTCGCAATATATCTTCGAGGAGACGTTCAATTTGCGGTTTGCGATTCCATTTGAGCAGCACAACACGACCGTGTCCTCGACTACGATGAACAATTTGACGCCGGAGCAGAGGCGAAGGATAGAGCAGTTGAACGCGTTGGACATTGAGCTGTACGCATTCGCCAAGCGGCTACTGCTCCAAAGGTAAAAGAACAACCATTTGAAAACACGAAAATATTGATCCATAAATCCTCGTTTATTCGATTTTTATATATTATGACCCGTGTTTTATGGTGGTGGGCCATAAATCCATTTATTGTTTTCTGAAAATTACCCTATCGAGATTATTGGCATTCAACCTAAAATGAGGGAGACGGAAGAGAGGGAGGGTAGTTAACGGAGCAACGGGCACTCGAAATTATTTCCCGACTGCCAATTCTTCTCTGTTCAGTTTTCACTTGTGCGATTCCCTGGAATGAAATTAAACTTTGGCCCCCCTTAAGCTTTCCTTTATGATTTTCAAGTATCACGTCTGGTTGGAGTTGGAATGAGATAATAGGGTAGTAATAATAAGGTACTGTCTCCCAACGTTACAATGTATAATATCCTTTTAAACTAATTAATATTTGGTTTTGAAATAGAAAAAGTAAAAATGTAAGTAATAATGAAAATTGAAAAGAAATTTATTATTCTTGTCAATGCTCTTCCATACCAACTCCATTTCATACTTTTAAAGGCAGTATTTTCGATTTTTATTTCAATGATTATCTCTGAATGTATCAATTGCTTTGCAAATCTTTATCGCGTGAATGAAGAGATATTTATTGGCTATTGTTTGGGCTATAAAACAAATTAAGGCTTCTTACAAGTAACGGCAAAGGAGGCAACAGAAACTTGTGTGCGGTATTTCTCGCATATAAATATCGTTTCATCCTTTTACAGGCAGTTTATCATGTGACCAGAAACCCTTTTTTTGCTTAGCTTTAATTGAAATAGTTCCCAAATATTTTAGATATGTTTGATGATTTATCACTCATATTTTTAAGCACACTTGTTTTAGAGGAATTTAATCGAAAACACTGAACACTGCCCGTAAAAGGATGAAATGGAATGTAAATCTAATATAAAAGGAATACTCAAATGCTGCTTCTATTTTGAGCAACATAAATTCATCAGTAATGTTCACAATAATGTAATAAATAAGTCATCAAGATAAATAATTGAATCGACTGACTGACTCCATGAAAGAGAGAAGAGCAGCATCTGTGTAAGTAAGTGGAGACAATGCCCGTGATAATAAAGCGCACAATGGAAAACGTAGAGAAACGGAAACAGAGAACCCACCATCGATTTGGACAATTGTTATGCTGTTGGCAGTCGGGAGTAATTACTATTAAAAATAATAATAATGTTCTTATCAATTCCGGCGGAATAACAATATTCCGAAATCGATTAAAACATGGCAATTGGTTGTCATGGCAAAGTGGAAAGCCCGTCTCTGTGCCCAGCTAATTTCTTCCTCTTATTTATGGCTCAATGTTTCCGTGAGTCGACTTCATAAATGCTCCCTTTTGGTTGGGGATTTTCGTTGGGTGTAATATGGTTGGACGGATAAATTAAAGGGGTCTGTTCTTCTCTCCACACTATGTCGTTTCAGGTTCGAGAAATTGAAAGCCAAAGACACGGATTTCGAGGTACGATTTGCACACCTTGGGAATTTGGGGGTGCGAAACGGTGTCGTGACCGAGTTCAATTGGGACAGCAATTTGGACGACAATAGCAACACGGAGCACTAGAGTAAATCCGCTTCATAAAAAAGGAGGAGGAAGATGATGAGACAAAGACCAGGTAATGCATTCAATTGTGTAGACTGTAGAGAAGAGATTCGAAAAGTGGTGTGGACATGGACGATTCAGCGAGCGCGCTTCAAGATGATCACAAAAGTCATCATTGGAGGAGGTGGATTGAGGATTACACGATAGATAGAGAGGAGATAGAGGAGAGAGTGTGAAGCAGGTCCCAAGGAGGCGATGAATTGATAGAAGCGAAACGGTGGTGCAAAGTTTTCGGATTGAATTTGGATGAAAGGAGGGAAGAAAGTTGCAATTTTACCAGTTACAATATTGCATTTGATGAGGAGAAGTTGAGCAGGATTTAATTTCGGAACATTTAAGTGACAATTTCCGTTAAAATCGAGTTATATCAAGTTGTTTTAAATGGTTGACGGTTTCTTTTTCTTCTGCTCCTCTTGGTGTGCCGTAAAATTAGTTTGGCATTTTATAGGGTTTAACCGGGGAGAGAAGGACCGAAAACCACTTTGCGAATATTATGGATTTATTTACACCGTCCTTTCGTACCGTAAAACGTGATCTTGTTTGTCACCGCTCCTTCCTTCTGAAGAGAAGAAGAATAAAGTGCATCTCTCCCAGGGGAGATGTGTTTGCCGTCTTACAAGAGCTTACAGATCCGGGGATTTGTACAGAAAATGCATTTGAACAGACACACAACTCTTCTCAGCTTCTCTCTCATCTCTACCACCAGTCCAGGAGGGTGTGCTAAATATTAATTACCAAATGGTTGAAACGAGATTTATAACTGTGAACCAGTGATATCTAATGACGAAGAATTTATGACTATATTTAAGTGTCTAGGGCGCTCGCATAAATTAATGCGCGCAATCAAAACTAAGTTATCTACGTAATTTGCAATTAGGCTGAGGAGATGGTAAGAATATGGAAGAAGTGTGGATGTGTGTATAAAGATTAGGCATTAATGTATAATTAGGTGAAAGAAGTAGAAAGAGCATTTTTACACCCAACCATTTACAATTAATTAGTGTAATGATAGAGAATAAATAGTTGAAGATAAGAAATGAAGATTGTAAATAGTAGAGAATAGACAACTGTGAAGCGCTTATCAGGTGCAGCGGAGGAGGACCGTCTTCCTATTTTATATATTATCTTATTTCCCTTATCTGGCGAGTTGTCAAGCCGAATAAAATGTATTATTTGGGCTAAACCTGAAGAAGCAACTACTTACCGAAGCTCTTTAAACTTTATTTTATTAAATTGTCAGTGGAGAGAAATGGATGTGCTCCAGACCGAATTAGTCCTGGTCATAAATTGCCGGGGAAAATCGGGCCTTTTTTCTGTGTGTTCTTCTGGCAAATATAATAACTCGGTACTCGAAGCACAGAGAGAATCCTTTTAATTTGATTGTAACGTGATTAAAAGTTGTTTTTGAATTTAAATGTACACATTCAAGAGTAAATTTACCGGTGGTGCGACAACAACAGGGAAAGTCTGATAAGTAGAGAGTGTAGGTGGTGATTTAAGGAAGGTCTTGAGTTTTTCAAGGAGGCGAAAAAAGTAATGAAAAAAGCCAAGGCAAGAGGGACGGACGGCGAACAGTTGATGGGTGAATTGTTACATCACATCCTGCCTCGAATTGTAGGGAAAAGTTTCTATTGGGTAGTATGTAAATTACGCGAGCTTAAAACACCTTAAGAAGTCCCCACGACAACGCCGTTTACCGTGCCTCTGGCCCATCGCTCCGACGACTCGTCCTTCCCGAGCCAGAAAGTAATTAATTTAAATTTATCTTAATTTCATTTACATTTTGCCGCCACCGCCGTTTAATAGCATAACAAGTGTGAAATTTCGAAATCGATTTTTCATACCCTCGCCTAACAACCTTCTAACCAGAAAAAAGAACTGGCACAAATCTTGGTTACTGCAGTAAAACACCTTGATTAACTTTGTTAATAATTAATTTTAGGCAAGAGCGGAAAGAGAGTGTGAGTTTGATGTTTATTATAAGAAAAATAAGATAATTTAAACATAAAGATCATTATCATTTGGTAATAGAATAATTTAAAGGCTTTTCCTTTTTAATCTGTCCCAATGTCCATCAAAATAATTTTAAGAGATTTCTCTTCAAATTTCGTTATGATTTTCTAAATTGATTAGGGCTTAAATTTTATTGAAAAAGGATTTCGTCTTTCGAGTGGAATGAGTACTAAGAATGTCCACTGTTTTTTGTTATCAGGAAAAGGGGTTGGTAGAGCTTATGTACTATTGAAAAGTTTCCATCATCGAACAATGATGATAAGAGGGAATAAGACGTGGGCAGTGATATGAAGAATGGACTGAAAAGTTTTCGGTCGAGAGATATTGTATTTGCTTTGGATGAAGTCGTGTCTGGGTTTACTGAACTGTTAAAATATGAATACGATTTAAACAATTGTTTGCCAATTCTTTGTCAGAAGATCCCAAAACGGTTCTTTTATTCTCTATATAGAGGGCATTGAAAATATGGCTCAAGTTTTGAATATTTTATTATTGTATTGCTCCATTTTCTGTTAGGTTTTCATTTGTGGTGAAAAGGGAGAGAGGGAGAGAGAAATTCTTTTTCTGTGCTCCTTTTTTTCTTGTATTTAATTGCGGGAATTGAATTACTGGCTCGAAGCCCAATGATTTTCTCCAGTTGCTCGGTTATTCTCAGAGTGGCGCCTCAGCAAATGAGACCAACCAACAACCAACCCCCTTTAGCTACATTTATTTGCCACATTTATGGACAGAGAAATTATACAATGGCTTTGATTTACTTGGTCATATATCGCCCCGTTTATGGGTCGAGGAATAATAATAATAAACATTTTTTTAGTTCTCTCCTTATTTATACGATGGCGAATTGTATATGGCAAGTCATCGGATTACCAAATGATTTAAATGGTCTCTTTTATTTGTAAAACATGCAAATAAACACAAGCGCACACCCCCTTAAAACTCAATCATGTGCAAATATGACAATTATATTTTATTGTACACCTATTTAATAAACCAAAGACTAAATTTAGAAAGAGTGTAATAGTGTATAAGATTAAGTGTGTATTTAGTAGTTGAGTGAGGATGTTTGTATGTAATTAAGAGATAGAGAGAGAGGAGATTCTGTAAATAGGACCTATTAACAATCGGTATGTGATGAAATTTAATTAGATTGGCAACCGTTCTCGCATCCTCTCATATATACATAATGATTATGACCCGATGATGGACATTAATTAAAAACAATGCATCATGGAATCTAGAATGAGCATAATGCTGATAATAATTAAAATTAACAACATGCGCCCAATAAATATGGCCTGTTGTCGACACCATCTATCTATTCGCACAAACGACCTCGACGCTGTCTGTCTGGCCAAATGATTTGCCAATGTGAGACCGCAAAGCGCAATTTTGGTCACTGACTCTCTGCACTCCCCCCATCCATTCCAACGCTAATACATTTAAACGACCGATCCATCATCATCGTGAAAATGCGTTTGGCATCGAAATGAACGGTCCTGATTAATTTTATTCTTGACTTTTAATTTAATCGGACAGTTTTGAGTTAGTGTCATTGGACGCGATTACAATTCCCAGTCCGTGCATTCGTAATTTACTGCCTTTCCATACCCGGTTGGGGCAAAAGTTTTACTCTTTGGAGTTTGGAAAATTTAGTTTCTTTGGATTCTTTTGAAATTTTGGATTTTATTTAAACTGATTTATGTATTTGATTCTTTCGATATTTTAATTTTACAAAATATAAATTGTACATTAATATGTTTTAATCCATTTCAAACTTTCACTTAAATTTAATTATTCATGACAAATTTGGATTCTAAATATTTTAAATTTCTAGAATCTGTTTTTTTTACTTTTTTCTCACAATTTGTTAACATCAATTACATAATATAAATTCATTCTAAATGCTTGTTTTAAATTAGTAATTAATGCTAATTAAAATATCTTGACAAATTAGTGTGGTTTGTAAATATTTTAAATTTCAGAGGCAGTTAATTTAAAATTCTTTCAATTTTCTTAATCAATTAATAGACGACTGACATATTTTAGTAATTTATTATCACTTAATGCCATAAATTGGTATGATAGTATTTGAAGTGGATTTATATAATGCATTTCTTTTAACTTTAATGCATTTTTTAAAGTTTTTATGATAATTTAAATGTAAAAATGGTCGTTATTAGACTTTACTTAGTGTGTGTGTTGGTCAACGAAACTAATAAAAATACATTAAAAAATTTATGTTGTTGAAATTTTTAAGAAATCTTTTTTTTTTAATATTTAAGTTCAAGAAAATCTTGAAATCATTTTCTAAACAATTTCAATTAATAAAAAAATCGTTTAATTCATTATGAACAATAAATAAAATTAAAAAGGCAAAAACAAGCAATTAATTTAATTCCCTATGCATAACTTACAATTATGCACGTATGCATGTGAAAGTCGTAATGGACGTGATTATTATTCAGAATTGTTTTCTATTCTTAACTAATTTTATTCATTGTGAAACAATCAACTTACAAATTACAATGACAACAATAAAATAAAAAAAATGTGTATCGGAACTTATGACACTGTGTGGTTGTGTGATATGAGAGGAGCTGCATCTTTATTGCGAGACACGCACACGACCTACGGAAGTCGTAATTCTGTACGACATGGTCGTTGTTGACTTTAATTTATAAGGAATTTTAATACCAGAATAATTGTGACGATGACCATATATACAGACATTTGTTTTGGTTGGTTGGACGTCGGAGGGATCCATAAAATATTGATGACAGTGCGCGGACGATAATGGTGAGATTTGCGGTGGAGAGAGACGTGTATATGGCTGGGACAAGTCCCAAGTCCAAGCGCTCCGGTGGATGATCTCAGAGATTCGGATGCAATGACTTTTAATCGCGAACAAACTAATTACTGATTGCTGAAACTATAGTTTTCATTAGTATTCTGGTGATAGTGCTACTGTTACGTGGGTGGTCTAACAACTAATGAGCTTACCATAGAAAAACTACAATTTTTTTGAAAAATGATTTATTTTTCAACTCAATCTCATTTTAACTCAAAACACTTATTCCAGCAGTGATCAAAATTTGAAAACTCTTCAAAAAAATAATTTTCCTGAAAGTTTGCAAAATAGGCTTCCTTAACGATTATTTGACTCATATTTCAGCCAAGCGTGTGACTTTTTCAACTATGGAAGTAGATAGGAGAAGAATACAGAGGATAAAGCAGCCATTCATAGCCTAATTCGTCTAATTTGGCCATGTCAAACGGAGAGGCGTGACATTGCGCTTAATATTAGAAATTGGCAATTAGTGAACCCATGACAGCGGACTGGTTTCTCATTTTTAATATTTATCTGGGACATGACATTTGCAGTTTTTTTTAGATAACTCATAAATCTGAGGTCGAATAATACCAGGTCCTCTGCCATTTTACTGTACCCATGTCCCGATCATAGCTCAACTCTTTAATTTTGCTCGGTGATTGGAGTTCCAAAATGAAGTTTTTAAACAACGACCCACCTTTACCATTTTATTTTGCGATCCAAATAAAACTAAAAGTTCGATTTGTATACAATTTTAGCAATAACAGTCGAGGAAAATGATCTAAATTTAAACGATTAATAATTTTGTTTTGCAATAGTTAAGTCAAATAGTAGTGAGGCTAATTATTTACCAGACCACCCACGTGAAATTGGCTGATGTATGTTACTTTTAAGTACCAGTTTTAACACGAGTCGTAATCTCGATTAGGACATCAAATAGTATTAATGTCAATAAATGGGTTCGAGTGTTCCATTTCTGAGTCTTTTCTGTTTCATTATTAAATATCTTCGAGGTATTTACTAGAAAATGGTTTAAGCTGTGCTTTAAAGTGGATGAATTCAATGCATTTACAAGGATTCTCGTCTCTAGTTTTGGCCCAGGCGTCTTCACAATTGAGATAAAGTGGATTTGTCTGGAGCCAAAGCGTCGCAGATATTTGTCCATGTGGCTTGGATCGCAGCTATAGTTCAATAAATAATGAAGAGGAGCTGGAATTTGAGATACAGGAATCGTATATCGAATATAAAGGCTATCCGGGCAAAGACAAACGAATAATAGCTGTGCTTGTTTTAATTGGCGCCTCATTGTTCTCGTCCATTCAGCCATTCTTATTATTATTAAACTATTCATTTACAATTTGGTCAGCCGAGCTGATTACTACAGTAAAGGTCGAATAAATTGATTGTATTCCTGTCAAAGGAATAAATTAATTGGTTGAATGATTTTGACATAAAATATTTTATTCGGTCGAAATAGAAAAAAATAAAATCAACTAACTTTTCAAATCACATTCTATTTAAGTATTTAGAAATTAAAATATAATATTTATATATTATATACTTTCAAATTGACAGAAATTCTGTAGGAAACTGTAGGAATGGAATTCAAATACCTACAGATTATTATCTGGTTTTATTAGCCTGTCAAGTTGTTTTCGTTCATTATAAAAGTAAATTATAATTCACTTTTAAACATGGAAATATTAAAATAACGGATGTCATTTCAATCAGATTTAAATTAAATAAAAAATATATTTTTATCTGCATGTCAAAATCACATCGTATATTACATTAAACTCTTCTCAAATTCAATTTGCAAAGGCAGCGAAATGTCAACCTGTTTCATTTTGGGATATTATTTCAATCAGGATATGTACATAAAGGATAAATTCTCCCATTTCATAATTTAGATGTTTCATATTCATTTGTATAAGAGATGTGGTTTTCTCTGGAAAACTGGAATTACAGTTAAATGGGGGAAAAGTCAATATGGAAAGCATCCATTTTCTGAGGTGCACTGTAAAATTTGCGAAACACGTTGTTGTAAACAGTTGGTCGCAAATTCAACTGATAATTGAATTGGTGAAAAGTTTTGGGTGATGGAATTGAATAGGTCTGGTTTGGGAAATGAGGAAGAGATTGGGGGATGGGTGGAATAGCAGTAATGGAGCCTGTGGTTGTCATCCGACATCGTTGCAATTGCAATCCATTGTCGCAATTACTACAAGTTTATTTTATTGTCACGCCGTTTCTGGTTTGTCGGTTTCGAATTCGTGTTCGTGTTTGCTTTGCTTTCCACATCAACGGATCGGTCTATAGTCGTGATAATTGCGGATTAAATTGTGCGAAAAGTATTGAATGGAGTAACTCATTTTGAAAATTCAGCAAACAATTAAAGCGGATTTAATTTATTAGGTTTTGTTCCAGGAAAATTCATCATTTTTGTTCAAAAGCATGCAATTAAATTATTTGGTCTTAATTTTACACTGTTTGAAAATGCATTCATCTATTTCACTATATTCTATACTACAAAGTTTTAAAATTATTTCTAAAGAACTGACTTTTCCTTCAGTGCAAATATTCATTTTGGTTAAATTATTTCCTCCTCAGGCGAAACCAAATTGTTCAAATAAAGGCATAGTTGGGAAACTTTGTATTTGCATACTATACGAGTACAGTTGTAGGAAATAATGTTTGATAATCATTGAGAAACAAATTTAATAAATTGAAGTATCTAAAGTCTAATTTTTAATATTATAAAATATATATAATTCTTTAAATCGAAATTTAATTTATTTGAACCAATAAAAAATATGTTCATATTCAATCTTCAAACAATATTATTTCTTATGATGTTTCAAAAGCTGAATAAAACAGATTTTATGCCATATTGAATCTAAAAGCTATCCTTTTGTCATATATACGATACGGAGGAACAACGACGCATTTGCAAAAAATGGTCTGAAAAGTCTCCCACCTTCGTGCCTCATGATGTCAAAATCAAAAAAGACTTGGCTATCGTTTAAAACATTCACCTCGATACCTCGATTACTACCTAAATTTCAATAAAATCAGACTTTTGATTCTATTATGCTAGAAAGCAAGCGTTTCGACACATTTTTTAAAAGAGCAACATAGCTTCGAAGTAATCATTTCAAAGCAGTGTTTGAAACTGTCTAATTGATATTTTCATCTTTTCGTAATCATTGGTAAAGTATTAATCCATTGGTACCCATCATAGACCAGAATAAGTCAAAACAATAGACTGTTTAGATAAATTTCTTTTTATATTATATCTACTAATGATTTTTTTTCCTTTGAAACAGAATATTTGTTTGTATTTTATGACAATAATATCTTTTAAACCTAGAATATATTTTAGCAATCTTGTTACACAAATAACTGTTTAAACAATTATCAAATACAATTTGTATCTCTTTTTTAAATTTTCTAAATATACTCGATTGCATATTATAGCGTTAATTTCTTTCAAATCATGAAAATTGTTGGAAAATGTTGCTTTTCAAAATGTTTACGAAACGCTTTTCCGGTCAGCTGATTCAAAAAAATGGTTTGTTCTTTTTATGTTTTCACAAAGTTGGGCTCTAATTGTCTGGCCCATTCAATCTCCTTTGAGTTTAGCTTGTCTGTATTCAATGCACAGAGTTTGCCGGACTCTGAAATTGTGGGCAATTGAAATCGCGCCAAGTCTGTTGATCCCGCGCGTCTACAATGGATTGATGGTCGGAGTGCAGAGCAACGAGGCAACAGCAGCGTCGGCTCAATGATAATTTAATCAATTAGTAGCTCGTTGCCATTAATCGGGCAAATTGGCTATCCCCCGCCGAAAGTGGCATGCCATTAATTGGCGTTCCCAGAGTTTAGCGCGCTCTCTCGGATCCATTGAACAGTGTGGTGTGCATTTAGATGAGTGTTGTGTCTGATCTCGATCGATCAAATAATAGCTTTTTTGTTTAATTTTTAGAACGAATATGAATTTATTTGGCATTTCTAACAGATCTGATTTTTTTATATCCTAAGCCTCCGATGTAAAAATAAAATCTAGATATAAGGTGTCTGGCTCAGATTTCTAGTCAGAATATCCAGCCATATGATTGTAAAGTCTAGATTTATGTGACTAGAAATGAAATGTTAATAGAAAGTGTATAAAATAACATGAATTAGACCCATTATGTGGGTTTATCTGTAAATTGTAGTAGCTATGTAATATAAATGACTAATTTTGTAAAATTTACGTAAGTGAGCTAGACTGTTTGAATGAAAGAAATACAAATGACGATATGAAAATATCTCAATAAAATTTATTTTGAAAAATTAAATGGAGATTTTTGTGTAGAATTAAGATGAAGGTAAGTATAATATTAACTGTTTAAGAAATTTTCTGAGACCAAAGAAAATTAATCTGTAATTTTTGTCAAAAAAATTGTATGGGGTTCTCACAAGACGTTTCATTTTATTAATGATAAAAATCGAATATTTTTTTTAAAAAATGTTTGTTTTATTGTACTTATAAAGAGGAAGATATATAGTAATCTGTCTCCTAAAAATTTGTCGTGTTGGTATTTTTAGTTACTATTTTACTATATGTCCTATTTTTTTGTAGCTCATAAGATACGTAATTTATTTCCTTTTCATCATATAATTATACTGTTAAATTTATCATATTATATCTGGAGTAATTGACAAAATAATCAAAAACGACATTAAACATTGCGGACAAAAATAATAAAAATATCAGATAAATTAATTATATTCGACTTTAAACAATTTTTTTTAGTATTTTTTCGTTGTTTTTCAAATATAATTAATCAGTAGTTTATTTTAAATGTATTTACAATCACGTTTGGGTTGAGATTTAACTGTTCTATCTCAAGAAAAATACCCATTTTTCTATATCAACACTCAGCACAGAAAATACAAGAAACAACATTAATTAAACTTTAGCCAATATGAAATAATTAGACTTTATTAATTAATAATTATTATTAATTAATTAGGCTTGTAAAATATATTAATATATATATATATATATATATA
>JXOV01032267.1:0-13467 GCA_001014945.1 Clogmia albipunctata
ACTTTGAATCCAATTTGTTGGATAGTTTATGTCAAATTTTTTTTCACTAGTTATTTCACTAGTGAAAAAAAATTTGAAATTCAAAATTTTCACTGAGTTACATAAAGTGAAACATTACGAAACTGAAATGGATATCGGAAGCGTATGTTGCGATACGGCAGTGCAAAAAACATTTTATGGCACTGTTATCTTGTTTGTCAGTCAAACCTTATGCTTTTTCTATAAAATTATACTCATTTTACTAAATAGTATCTAAAACTAAGCTTTTTCTTCCAAAAAGCAAAGATTTCTCCGTCATCAGACTCTTAAACGGTCAATTTATTTTCTTAACTATTGATCATATTTTATCTACCTGTATTCCTTGAAATTATTTATATATTGGTTTATGTATTTGCAAAGTTTTGTAGAATTAATTAATAAGATATTTATTAACGAAACTTATGCATATTTTTTTTACCAATTTCGTCTATATTCTCATGTTTCAGATGATAGTATCGGGTGAATTCGCTTGAAATTCAATCAAATTTGGTTCGGAAAACTAAAATAACTATTACATAACCTTTGTTTAAATCAATTCAAAGTAAAAGTAACTATAGGTTTTGTTGAAAGATAAATTATGGAAACCAAGATCATTTCCTAAATTAATACAAAGCTCTTGAGAATATAAAAAAATAGATACAGAATATCCTAAATGGATCGTGGTGTTTCATAACAATTCATTTCAAATGAATTAAGTGAGAAATTTCACCAAAAAGCCCATGATAAAGTAATTTTAGAAATATTAGCTCCAGGCAAATGGCTCTTGCGCATTTAATTAGTTTTATGTCAGTGACTCACCTATTTAGATCATCGATGCAGACGCCAAAGACACAGGGATTGCTGAGGCAGGCATAGCCAGCTGTGGCTGTGCCGATGCTGCTGAGTAGCACCAGGAGGATGGTGAACGAGGTGGTGCTTGTGGTCGTGGAGGTGGCTGCAAAAAATGGCCACCACAATTCACGGCTCCTGGCCGAATTTGAATGGTGCACTAAAAACTTTCTATGCAAAAGAGTCATGATTAATTAAAATAATACGGCGCTCTCGATTTCGGGACGTAATCAGCAGCAGCCAGTGGAGGCGTTTATCCGTGAGACTGAGCGCTGGGAGATGGGGAGTGAGCGGGCCGAGGAGCAGAGGGACGGTGGAGCTGGTGGCGGCATGGTTCGACGCTGTGCATGAGAAGCTGTTTAAGGATGCGGTTTTAAGCTGCTCTTCCCTTCTTCTCGTCTCCGCCCTTTTGATTCTTCGATTATGCTGATTCTGATGACGTTCGTGACGACAATGATTTGATGATTATGAGATGCTGATCTGGTATTCTAATAATTGCACTCCCACATCGAACGCTCTGTGCAAATATCTGGTATCTGAAATTAAAGCCAAAGAACATAAATAGTTATTAGTAAGTGCAGACTTTGTCCCAGTTTCACAAGAGATGAGAGCACAAAGGGTAACAATGCTGGTTTTGGGATCTTAAATACAACTGCAAGAAAATTAATAGCCCACGTAACATGGTCTTATTGAACGTTGTTTCTTAGCAATAGAAGTTTTGGTTTTTAACCAGCACTCGTATATTTGATCTTCAAATTAAACAGTTTTCCGAGAAAAGTTATAAAATCATTCTAATTTTTTGTTTTTAAGTTTGTGTGGAATTTTTGGTAAAAATTAGGAAATTCTGTTGATAAAATGATTTATATAATTATTTGTGTAAAACTATGCTGATATTATAACAGTTTATTAGTGATAAATAAAATTTAAATTTATCAAATCTGTTGTATTCTCACTTTTTTTTATCGATCTGCGTCAATTGTTGTGTTTGAGATAAAACTCTGGTTCTTCAGCGAGAAAATAATTTATTTTGAACTTAGGTCTTTTCAGTACAAGTTCTAATTTCGTAATGAATATTATTGCAAAGTAATATTAGTACATTTAGTTCAAATATTATCACAACAAAATCTAATAAAATCCGACTAAATATATTAAAATCAAAGGATGTCTCCAAGTATAATAAAAAAAAGCTTAATAAAATCCTTTTAAGGCCCGTGTTCTTTTTGCCTATCTAGCTTAATTTTAAATGTTGCTTTCGATAATGTGAACTGTTTTTTTGGGTGCATTAGAAAAGGGCAGGGTAAAATTTGAATTAAACCCGCTATTCTGCACGGCGTACTAGGACAGTATATATCTGACCACAGTAATGGATAGCTTTAAAGTTATTTATATATACAGTCAGTATAAGTTGTGAGAGATACTTTTAGACCACATGAAGTGTAGAGGATTCTTCAAGTGGGACAGAGTCTACTCCTGACGACGGAACGCAGACCAAGCGGTCGGATTTGATATTGATCTAGTCAATTTACGGTCTAAAAATAGAATTATTAAGCCTAAGTTTTTATTACTGAATTATGTATTGTGACGACAGCATCACCAGAAGTAACTTTTAACGTTTAGGTTAATCGCTCAATCAATTGGAATTTGCTAAGACAACGGTTTTTACCAGACGTAATGTAATACTTGTTTTCCTGTGCCAACTCACGAAGAAGGTATTTGCTGTTGTCATCATTTTTTATATTCCGGAATTTTTATTGCGCGGAATAATACTTATGAATTGTACATAAATTTTTAGTCTCGTTCTTGACTTCACTAAATATAAGTCTAAACTGTGATCGCACGTTTAACTCACACAAACCCACACACACAGAAACTTTTGATTCAACTGATTAAATCTGTTCATTGAGTTTTGAGATTGTGAAAAATCGGTAACGTATTCTGGCGAATTTTTCATCTCGTAAGTGTATACTTTTAAATAATAATTTTTAGGAAAAGCTATTATATAATACGATTACTTTATAATATACAAGTAATTCTCTTCTTTGAATTGGTAATAATATATAATAGTTATTATTCTGAAGTTAACAAAAGCTCAATTATACTATATCCCTTGTACTATAAACTTCTTAGTCTGGAGACACTCCTTCTTTGAGAATTATTGTTATCAATATCGGTGTCATTGTTGTCGTGGTCTGTGGCATTCTTGGAACACACTTTGATTCATAATGGATACGTGTTTGTGTGTTTTGGAGAATGAAGGTAATTCCGAGCAAATAAATTAACATTCATCGCAAATCTTCAGAGTCAGGAGGCATCATCATCGACACAGACAGACAGAGGGAGAAGAAGAGCACTTACAAGCATCCGACCGACTTTAATTACTGTTTCTGGGACAGTGGCACTAAATTAGAGATGAACTGAGTCATCACAAACCCTTAGTTTCCATTTCAAAGGATGCTATTAACACGTGTACTTTGCATTACATTCCGAAATGACCAACACACAGTCCCAAAGACACAGAGAATGCAATTACCTTCTATTCAAATAATTTAATTTGCATCCTATTCTCTATGATTAATAGTATTTAGACAACTACTTAGAAAAGCCAATATCTAACAAACAAGAGAACAGGAGACACCAGTGTGTGCTTTAAAGCTTATCAAGGCGATTTAATTAAATGCTCTTTGAAATCGGGTTTGCCAATGTAATAAATTCAGATTCTGAAGATGTGTGGTGGATAAATGGACATTTTGGTATTACAGAATCAAATATGTACTTTATTTAAAGTTGGTTAAATAAAAAGTTTAAATTATTTTTGAAATAAAGTTGTTTTAATTTGTCTCTTTTTTGGACCGAACAAATGTTCTGGGTCCAACTAATTGGTTTGACGTAATCCAATCCGTTAAATGCGCTCTTTCATTTGCCAATTTTTGACAATAGACGATTGAATATCATGTCTGTGAATCATTATTTGTTATAATGTGATTAGGTTTTGCCAACCGAAACAGAACACACATACTTTCATCTGCATCAATTTTCGGAATATCAGGAAATTACTTGTTGAGAGATCCGTTTCTTTTCGATTCTGTGCACTCCGTCCAAGCTTCGGAAACCTGTCTAAATTCGAACAAATAATGTTGACGGCACCAGTTGTTCGAATGTTGAGGCCGGAGATATTATTTTTGTAAATGTATTTAAACAAATATTAATTACACTATGTTCTATACAATATATATATGACTTGAACAATAGTAAAAAATGAAGATCTATGAAGTCTAACAAGCGAGTCAAGATAAAATCGGACGTACCAATTCTAACCGAATCACGTATAGAAAATAGTATCAGTAGTCCTTAAAAGAACCTGTGAGAGTATTCTAATTGACTGTCGAGGAGAGGACGATGAGATGTGGATGGATGAAGAATTGTCAGATATAATGAAACGAATGGAAACAAATCCAGACGGAACCGAAACAGAGTGAGCGGAAGAAAAGTAGGATTGAATTTATGAAAATGTAAATTTTATTAAATAAATATGTTATTTTTTTATATATTAAAATTTATTTCTCTTAGCCACACTTTCATTGTAAAAGGGAAAGAATTATGTCTTTTGTCCCCCTCTTGCGCAGACTTTAAGTAGTCGTTATTCCATTCAAAGATCCGATATATGTAGTTTATTAAATATTCCATTTAATTTTAAACCATCAATTATTACTATTAAAATTTTTTAGTTTTATATTTTATAGTACGAACTTCACTTTCAAAATAATTTTCATATAAATTTGCTTCATTCTTTGATTTTATTTTCAGGTAGGCCATACTTTAATTATAAAGGAGAATCACAAGTGCTTTAAAGAATGCTTGGAAGCAATTGTGCTATAAAAATGACTTTGACTGAAAAATTTTGAGTGGCATAATATAAATTTTATGTCACTAAAACGTATAAATGTAATTAAGTGAATTAAAAACCTGTGATTAATCTATATGTTTGAGTGTATAGACAAAAAGAAAACAGATTTGTTTTTGAATATTGTTTTTGATCAATTATTTCTTTCCAAAGTCTTTTATATTTACATGAAACCTTAAATACAATTATTTTTATTCGATTTATTGTTTAAAAAATTGATTTAGGGTTAAATTATTATGGAAATTTATTTATGTTCAAAATTGTGGGATAAGAATTTCATTGATATCTTTCTCGGAATCAAAATTGATAAATTTAATCTATAGAAAGATTTGCCCAAAATACCACTTCTATGGATTGAAATTAATTTCTGAGAATTAAATATTCATATGGATCAATAAAGGATTTACCTGGAGAACGTTTCGGTGAATGGAATTATCTGCAATGACTTTTACATTTCCAAATTTATTGTATGCTCACATAAATACGTTCATCCCTTTCAAATTCCTATCTATATTTGAAATATATTTTTAGACATTATATGCTTAATGTGGTCGATTTGAAAGCGGAGTTCAATTCAGAATAATGCCAGGATAATCTTTTCCAGCTGTCACTTTTCAATCAAATAATAAAATAATTTATTCCGAATGAAATTCGATTATCCTTTGAAGAAGCTTTCGCTTTAACCCCATTTTATTTCCATTTTTATTCAAAAATAATAACAGAAGCTTTTAAAAATACAATTTTAATCTAATTCTTTTAACAATTTGTTTGGAAATTACTTCACAATCATTCGATGATTTATGATTGGGTTGTCGGTTTTGTAGGGCTTCGAGGAACTTTGTTTCGTGGCAACAAAGGGAAGCTCTTGGAATTATTACAAAGTATTCCCAATCCGGATAATGGTATTTGTACGATTGGAGAATTAAAGAATTATTGTTATTTAATCTTATTCGTATTTTTTGGATTTAATTTAAATTCATGGAAAACATTTTTTTTACATATGAATTAACATATTTCGATAATTAAACAAAATTATATAACCATTAACATTAAAATACGATTATGAATATAGAAATTCAATGTGTCTTGTAAGAATCGTCTTATAGATTTCTTCTATAAAAGTTTTACTATTTTGACTATGCACTGATAATGAATTTGTGAAATTTAGTTTTTAAATGAGGCTTTCAATAATAGGAAGATTTGTTCAAAAAAATATTTTTTGAAATTGAAATGATCTATTTAATAGAAAAATAATACAAAAATATCAAGTGGTAGTTTAAGCTTAATTATTTATGTTTAAATTTCATGATAGTTTATTTTTTTTATTAATGAAACAATGACAGATCAAGTCATATTTTATTTAATTAAAAATAAAGTTGCACACTATACAATTTAAATCCACAAAATAATATATAGTACTAAGAGAGCGTGTCTATCGATGGATCTTAAATAGTTGCACCGAAGATACAGAGAAATAGAGTGTTCCTAATAAAATACAAATAAGGTCCATAATTTCCTCATTACTATGTAACTGCTTTTTGTTCCTAAAATATCATTTTCACCATTTTCAGGGATTAGTTTATATGATTTTTTTTATTAATTTACGACAAAAAATACAAAACGGATTAAATATATATAGCAGATTTTTATTGTTTTGATAAATAATTATTTTAAATATTAATAATTTTCAAATAAATTACATTTTATTATATTTTAATATCGGAAAAATATCAAGAACTGATGGTGAAATATGGATCGCAGTGGTAGATTTTTTAGGTAAAGTATCGCCCGGATCTCTCTTGCAATGACTGTGAAAAAAGTTGAAAATGCATTGAAAAAAGGTGTAGTAGAAAAAATACTGGATGAGTAGCATGCCCGAAATCAATCCGCCATGAAAACAGTTAATGTGTAGTGCATCTCAGCCCTACTTGCTCTCAAAGTGACGAAGAAGTGTAAATTTATTTATTTGGAAATTATACAATATATAATGTTTCCGCATATTTTTGAAAGGATTGCAACCAACCACCACCTAACCCAAAGGTTAGAAATAGAATATTATTTCTATAAATACCTTAAAAAACTAAAATTTACAAAAAAGTTTAATAACTATTTCAAATTTTGATTACTTCTTATTTTTCATAATTAATTGGCTTCCTTTTAACTTGAACCGGATTTTGCAGGTGAACTCCTACTGCAAAATCGCGATTCCATGATGCAGGGGGTATGATTCAGTTTGTTTCCGGTGATTCTCACTTGAATGGGGGAAAAAGGATAACAATCGATTCACATAACAAAGCTTCAGGGAAGCATTTGAATTTCAGCCGGATTTTGTTATTCTGGAAATTCTGCATTTCGAATGCGAAATAAATTTGAATAATAATAATAATGATACATCGAGGTGGAAATGGCGATGCATTTTCCGGGAAAGCGATCAAGAATTCGGCCAACCCCTTTGTTGAGGGGTGAAATCTCTAAAGAGCACTCAATCTATATTTATTTATGTTTGCTCTCGTACATTCTACAAACTATTTGGCCAAAAGTTTCGTAGCGAAACTTTGGCATTTGGAGATTTTAATTAGGGTCATTAGTTTCGTCAAACACTAATGATTTTCCAGGATGACGATTGTAGCTCAGCTGAGTGGTCATTGGCCTGAAAATGAGCTCCGTTCGTCGCCGGGGTGGGGAATTGTGAGCAAAAAGAACTTATCAATCTCATTACTTGGATGAAATTTCCTTTAAATTTCCACTATTTCTTGCGAAATTGCGGTTTGGTTACGAAACGGATGAAAGTGGAGGAAAGGCGGGCAAATTTAAATTTCCGCATCAAACCTTAATTAAGATAGTAATTACTTGAACTGAAATGGGTGTCTGGTGAATACAGAAATTCCAAAGCCAGAACCGCAAAAGTTTCCCAACCGTTTTTCGCTTAAAAAATTACTGTAAATATTTTACGCTACTTAATCGAGTCAGTGGGTTTTTTTTCGCAATTTTCGGTCGATATTGAAAGTCCATTTCATGTTTAATGGGCAGATTTATTAAGTTCTCTTTTCGTTACCCGTTATTTTAAAATACCGATTTATTTATTGAAGTATTTGTTAGAGATTGTAACTATTGAACAACAAAGAATATGTAACTCGGAACTAAAATCGTCAATTGTAATTGTTTGATGGATAGGTTTTCTTATGATTGTGTGGAATCAAATCGCATCTTTCTGCTATTGAAAAATCAATACTGAAGAAAGCCAACAGTTTGTATGTTTTTCGTTTAAGGAAAATTTCACTTTTTACTTTCTTGGACCCTGTTTCCGTAAGCTCCCCAGTTTTTCAAATTTACGTCAATGACATATACGATAATTTTGTTCTCTCACTTCGAGAACGAGAACAAGTTTCTATTTCAGCTTATTTCAAAGATATCTTTATTTTGAGACTATATTATATTACTTATGGTAATACAAATGAGGAATGGATAAAGTTAGAACACATTCCTAATTTCACTAAGAAAAAATAAGAATTTTATTAAGTTTGAGCTGAAATATGACTGGTGCCGATAACCTTAATATTAAAATACAATTTTTGTCACCTGAAAACTAATTTGTACGCCAAAATCACACATCATGAATAACATACCTTTTAAATTAAAGAGGAGAAACTAGTTATACCTCATAATAGTTCTGAAAGAGTATTGCAAAGCTTTTGTTTAGGTTACTAATAATAATGCGCAGAACACATATTTCTGTTTATATAAAAAATTGCGGAAAACTATTCAATATTTGGTTTCAAAAATGGATACAGAGAACAATGGAAAGCACCGTGATTATGTTGCTATTGTCTTACTCTTCTTTTCGTAATGAAAAAAAACTAGTCAAATAACTCATTGTAAAATATTTAGTAGTGAATTATCGCTAAAACATTTGCTCTTTAAATCTCGATATTCTAGTTGTTTTGTTTATAGCACATTATAAAAGAATTACTCTTTTTGTTATTTGAAATATTCTATAAAACAATCTTAAATAAAGCTTTAAATAAATATTTTGTGAAAATTCAATTTTTTTGGTTTTTTATTCATTTAAATAAAATGTATATAAAGTTAATATAGACATAAAGTAGACATTTGGTTAAGGTTAAGTCTGAAGTCCAGTAGATGAGCTTTGGTAGAAAATGAATTTATGGAAGTCCACATCAGCTTGATGAATGAAGAAATTCTTTGTAGGGGAACAATTTTATAATAAGTTTTATAAAAGAGAAATGTTGTCTATTTATAATATCATACAAAAATCTTTTATGAAAAGCTTACCATTTCATGACATTGAAAAAACTTTTTCATTAATTTGCATTTATAATGAGACTTTTGCAATGAATGAACCAATTAAATTCCTTATTGCTCATTTATACGATGCTCATCAATGGAATAAATATTGTGGCCTGATTAGTATTCCATTGTACCTAAAGAGTGGTCTGGCCACAAGCAATTTGCCCGGACCTGGATTGTGTCTATTCCATTTTATGTCTGAATGGGAATGGAGATCTGAACGAGGTATTATAAATCTCGACGTTCTCTTGTTTACGACACGACTTCATTTGTAGTATCAAATTAGTCAAATTGATGGGCCCAAAACGCAGACAGGGCAGCCATCCCTTTCGATGAGTGAAATCCTGATTATTCAATCTGATTGGCGGCGGTGGGCTGGGGATTTGAATCAGACACACACCGAAATAATTTATGTGGCCCCCAAACGAGAGAGAGAGTACGAATTTTGCTGTGCATTGCGAATTTTAATGAGGAAAGTGTTTTCACCCGATTGCCAGCAGAAATTCGAGGGTCAGGAATGAGGGAAAGGGAGGCGAAACGGGGGAAGAGCTCGTCTTGGCAATCGGCAAACCCTAATCGACCCCCATCAATTTCCAAAACGAATTCATTCGGGTTTCTGTCCGCTCAGGACTTGGAGGTCTTCGCCAGCAATTTACACTTGCGGTGGCGAAAGTGGAAACGATAGTAAATGATGGCTGGGATCCTCCAGTCAGGATACCACCAAGCTTTACACTCGTCCAAAAATAAATGGAATCTTCTCCTCACAATGCATAAACAAAGTAAAAGGACAAACTAATGGCGGTGGCTTTTGCTTTAAGTTCACTTTAACTATGCTAATTTTGAACAAAAGATTGAAGAATTTCTGGGCAAGTTCTAAAAATACACAATTTATTAACTTTTTCCATTCTTTTTAATACGTGTTTTTATTGCTATGGTATTAAAACAACTTAATTATTTGATAAGATAATAGTTATTTATACAATAAGGTCGATAAGATAAGGCATTATTAAACACAATGGTTGATTTAGGCAAACAGCGTAGCAAATGCTTTAAAAAAGGCAATAGTGTCAAATAATCGTTATCGACCGTGTGTTATTCATAATTTTATTTAAATAAATTTATTTCAAATAAATCACCACAAAAATTAAAGAATCATTTTATTTTCTTAAAATCAAATTTAAAATTTGTTGAAATTTGTTCTCTCCCTCACATCGTTTTTCTTTCCTTTTAGGAAGATGGAGAAGGTTATATTTTATTTCCCTTGCCTCGCACATAGGAAATATCACGTTAAATTTAAATTGAAACAATTCGTGATGTTCTGTTTGAAAGAGAAATCCGATATGTGCATATCTTTTAAAGATTAAAATAATCCGTTTTGTTGTGAAATCAACTAATACAATTAAACCATACAGAACAAATCTGACGTTCATATTAATTTGTTGAATTTTTTTCAACGATGTCACACTTTAATAATAAAGTAAAAGCACTAGTGCTATAAGGATTTCTCTAATTTTAATTCTTTGATCTCTTCAGTTTTTGCAAATAAAATGACATGTCGATTTCATCTCATCATTTTGTTTTGGGTTATAGAATAAGCTTTATTGAATTTTGGGCAGATTTTTGCTTTGAATGATTATTTTTTCTCTATTTGGAAATGAACATAATNATAAGGATTTCTCTAATTTTAATTCTTTGATCTCTTCAGTTTTTGCAAATAAAATGACATGTCGATTTCATCTCATCATTTTGTTTTGGGTTATAGAATAAGCTTTATTGAATTTTGGGCAGATTTTTGCTTTGAATGATTATTTTTTCTCTATTTGGAAATGAACATAATAAAATTGTTACTACATAGTCAAATATATTTTATTTCATTTTAATGACTTGAAGAACCATTGTGAATTCAAGCAAATATATTAGAGAATTCTTTAGAATTTAGAATTCTTTACAGAATTCGAAAGAGAAAAATTTTATTCAAGTCAGTATTACATGCATATTGGAAATATTTTCTTTTTTTAAACTAGGACTAATTGTTTGTTCTATTTTTTTAGAGAGAAAACTATATTTGTTGAGTATTTTGACAAACCATCTACATTGACTGTATTTACGACATCTATTTTCGGATGTGATTCAACACATTACATCAACCAACTGTATTTGTATTGGAATGTACTTACATGCCTTTTTTTGTTTCACCTACGTGATGAAATGCACTTATTAAATATTGTATGACATTAATCTCTCCTAAATCAACAACAAACTTACCACAGGTGTTTAAAGTACACATTTAATTACATTATTTTTAATAAGCCTCTTGTTTAATATAGCTTATCGTTCGTGTTTTGTACAATTCTGTATACATTAATCATAAAAATCAACACAGAATTAGTAATTAAAAAAACTTTAATGTTTTATAGAAAACTATATTTTACATTTCAAAATATTTAAATTGAAATATCTTATTAATTTGAATTATTTATGTCGACACAATTTAGACTGAGATATACATACAAACTGTTGTTAAAATGCACAAAGCTTTTTAATATATTCAATTACGGAGATCACATGAGTCACATATAAAAAATAAGGAAAGAGTTCTAATAATTTACGAATTTCTTAAAAGCATTATTTCGATAAAAAGTCATTGGTTCTAATATCAATATAATGTCAATTTCATGCTACAAAAGAGCATGAATGTTCAAAATATATTATATTTGACATACAAATACTATGTCAAGCAAGCATATAGTTTAAAATTAGATTCATTATGATTTAATAGAACTTCCCCATAAACGCTTCCACAACTAGTTCCTCCCTCTATTAAAGTCCACTACAGCAAAGTGCTATAAAATGTAGCTATTTAATTTCCCTTCAACTATGTTTTACGATAAAGTTGTCCATGTAAATATAAATTGCGAATCATTCCGTTTGAAGTCGGTCGCTGTGTAATGAGCTATGCAAATGGTAGTGCCTTCGCCCCCTATTTGGCCCCATTTAAAACTCACCCCTAGTGAGTGCCCTTCATCCCCATTTTAGAGTGGGGGAGAGTAGTTTGGTGGTGTGCTCGGGAGCCATTAATACAAATGGGCAAAGTGGCAACAAATCATGACTTTTGTGAGCTTTTTCCTTGTACAGGACTATTATTTATGTTTTGCATTACAGCTTTTTTACTTTACTATTGCGTTTTGTGCTAATTCTGGCATCCATTGCATTGAATTGCAATAAAACAAAATTAATAAAAAAGGAAAACAAGGTTTTCTCTTCCGGGTTTTGCCATATGCAAGGGATTTTCCATGGGGTTGAAATTTACAGTCCATATTTACAAATGTCCCGATTTTTCGCAATGTGAAAGAGCTCGTGTATTTGCCAAAGGTCCATCCAACAGTAGGGCAAACGTGGCACACACGAGCAGCGAAAAAAGTGGGTGCCATGTGAATAAAAATATGCTCATTCTGTACATAAATAAACAAGTAATCGGCGGATTGTTCCAAATGGGGGAAACACACACAGGGGGATGATTTAAAAAAACAGTAAAACTGTGTTTGCAAGAGGATTTATTATTATTGTCGAGAGAGAGTATTTGCATTAGCGAGCTTTACAGTGGCTCCTGTTTGCCAATTTATTTCCATTCCAAACAAATTAAATAAAACAATAGAAATTGTGGAGGGGCTCTTTTATCCATCATGTGGAGTTTATTATGTTCGTATTGTTGAATTTTCGACACTTTTATTGTACTGAAATTATTTACAGAGAGAGAGAGAGAGGGCACAACAAAAATTGAAAGCAACCCACCCACCCCATACTACCTACCCCCTTATCGAAACAATTTAATAGCATCTGACACGTGAAATGGGGGGAAATGGGAAAAGTGAAACGTCAAATGCATCTGATTCTAATGTTTAGTGCCTCCATTTACATGTTTTTATTATTTCTCTCCTCTTCTTGTGCTCCTCACCAGCCTCCCCTCCATCTCGAATTGTTTTAAACCCCTTGAATTGGGACAGGCAGAATGTTACATAAAGTGTCGGCCCTGTGTTTTGTCACAAACGAGTGTTTTACTTGTCTCGAAAGTTATGTGACTCTTAAAGTTGACATGAGGACCGACCTGGTTTATTTTTATTCTAAAACCATCGGGAAAGTGCTTTTAACCTTTTTTTCCTTCTCCTCTATACGAGAATAACAACGTCATGTGGTTGGATGAATTTTTTAGGAGGTTTTTAATTCATATTTAAGTGGTTCAGAGGAGGATATGAAAAGTTTATGAACTGATAAAATTTCATTGATTTTTGGGAAATATTATAAATAAGAATTAGTTATTTGCTTTTTTATGTGATTTAATGAATGCACTAAATTCAATAAGATATTTTTTGCAATTCTGTATGTGAAGTGCC
>JXOV01032316.1:0-13447 GCA_001014945.1 Clogmia albipunctata
GGACCGTTCAAATGGAGCCAAGCCATTAGTTACTTCTGTCTCAGCTCTCCAAGTGACGACAACTTTGAACAATTAGTGGATATACGTTAATAAAAACTGGACGTAATGAATGAGTAAAAAGTAGAAGTTTCTCTGAAACAATGCCGGTAATGATAAATACTTAAAAAGTTTAAAATAAAAAATATAAATGAATCATTGGATATTCTATTTACCTAGAATTACCAAGAAATTAGCAATACATATGAATGTATCTTTATTTTAAATAATATTTTTTAACAGGTGAAACCTATTAACTATAAATTGTTCAAATTAGTAAAATCTTATTTGTGTTTTATTGTGGTTTTATTAATTAAATTGCTTGTCTATAAATTTTCGAATTAATAAATAAATTTGTGTACATTTATTTTTAAAAAAATGATTCAATTATTTACAATATCGATTATTATCTTCAGGATTTTGGTTAAAAGAACTTTGTAATTTTCCTTAAAAAATGTAATTCATTCATCATTCATCAAGATATTGCTAATTTGATAACACCATTCTATATTTATAACAATATCACATTACATATAATTCAAACTCATTTTGTGTGTACAGTAAAAGATCCTTATTCGCTGGGTTATGTTCCTTAAAAATTCTACGAATAAGGAATACGTTCCAAGTAAACAGTAAAATCTAACAAATATGTATTATAAAATTAATTTTATGAATATTTTGCCAAATGATTAAATCGGTTTAAATGTTTATTATACACTCCATTTCACTTGTTTAAGGACGCAAGTTGTTTTAGTTTATTGGAGCCATAAAACCCCGTTTTTAGTTATTATTATTAATTGATTTAGTTGATTACATCTTATTTTATATATTTTAGTGATTTATCATTTATATTTTTTCTACAAACTTGTTTTTTAATCAATTATAATGTCAAATATCGATATTTATAAACTTATTTCAGAAAACCCATCAAATAATACAGAACTATACTAAAAATTAATCAAAATAGATGATTTTTTTTATTTTCAAAGTTGTTAAATTTCACCGTTTTGGTTAAATGAATGATGGAACTTAATTAAATTATTTCAGAATCTCAAACAAAAAACATTATAAATCTTGAACTATTGCACCTATCGTCACTT
The DNA here is from genome assembly GCA_001014945.1 of Clogmia albipunctata. Taxonomy (NCBI): domain Eukaryota; kingdom Metazoa; phylum Arthropoda; class Insecta; order Diptera; family Psychodidae; genus Clogmia; species Clogmia albipunctata. The sequence continues at coordinate 1,137 of JXOV01032316.1, forward strand.
AATTTGAGATATAGATCAATTATTCTGTGTGTTATAATAACCCAAAGCCTGCAATAAATCTAGACCTTTGTTTTATGGTCCAGACGGTGGTGAATAAATTCATCTTCATTCTTGCAAAAAAGATTTGCAATTGGATTGACACAATTTGAGATAATTATTTAAATATAAATCGAAAACAGCGTCCTTAATAAGTGAAATGGAGTGTATGGTTTAAAAATTAAAATTATTAATTTTCATAACGAAATATTTAGTTCTTCAAACGATTCTTATATGTTGACGATGCACGTCAAATTTCTTCCAGTATTCCGTAACATTCAATTAGGATCACATATCACCCAATATAATTTTGAATGTACAAGCCATTAAAGAGCTTCTATTGTACATACCGATTACTTTCACAAATGAAGGATTCGGGTCTTAATTTTTCCATAATTGATTAAGGAGTTTCTACGGTACTTTATATAAATAATATGAAATCGAACTACACCGATTTTGAATCACTTTAGTGAGTTTGAAAACTTTGCCTCGATAAATATTTTTTAAATCGTTCATTACTGAATATTTTCAAAATTAATTTTTTGTAGCAAAAGCTTGCGGGTCAAAAATATTTTGTGGAATATTAGTAAAAAAAATAATTGTAAATTAAAGTTCAATTGTTTGCAGTAGTTGTGTCTTACTAACCTAAATTGTTGTAAAACCCATTATTAATATGTTTAAATAATTAAAATTACACCTTTTCGATACCAATATGTTCTTAAAAGTCCAAATTATTTTTCATAATCACGTCTATTCATTTGTTTCACTTTCTGTACAAACTCATTAATTTAACAATAATTAGTGGTGGTGTGCATCGGCTTCTGTTGGTTTTCCGTAGGTCTTCTCCCACCACTCCACGTACTCCTTCTTCCTTATTTCTCGACGGGCAAAATATTCCGGATATTGGGCCTTTTCTAGTGGATGCCAGTAATCTAGCACCCAGTCTGGGGGGATTACCTCTCGGTCATAAGCACAGCCTCCAGGACTTTCAGCGACTATTGTGTAAAAATTAGAATTAAAAAGAAGTAAATATAAAAACAAATCCCTTACATTTCTTGGGCTGGTAATGTTGATTAAGGAACAGCTCGCGTTCGCCATCCAAGAGCAATTCGTGGGCAGCACGCATGTCCTTAATGTCCTTGTTCTTATCGAAACGGGCTCGCATCAGGACGGCATGGTAGCGGAAGATATGCCTGGAAATTGACCCAACAAAATTACATAAGCAAAACCTGAAACCTTTTTAAGAACATTTCTCACTGACCGGCGATCGTAATACGATTCTAAGGTGCGGATAGAATTCTTATACAAAGAACACACACGTCTGCTATGGCTTATAATGCCAGAGGGAAGTGCAGAAGCCATTTTTCCGGCTCCAAATTATTTTTTCTTCAACAAATTTTCTGCACTTTTTTGACAGTTCAAAGCGCCCCCTGGTGCGTAATTTGTTTGTTATTGTTTTTATTCTAAAAAAATAATTTTTCTAACAATTTTATTTATTTCAATTCAATGGGATCGCACAGTAGTGAAACAATGGAGAAAATAATATCTTCAGGTCAAAAGTTCACAGACGAAGAGTTAACAAGGTAAAATAAACAGTTAAAACAAACTATTTTAAATGATTTTAAATTGTGTTCCTTTTTAGAATGGCCATCGAGGAATTAAACAGAGAAATAGTCAAAGCCAGTGCTCGAGCTGAATTGAGTGGCAACAAATATCTCCCACCATGTCCACTGAAAAAGGCTAACAAACGGTTCCTGAACACAACCATCAAATCAGCCCTTAATTTTAATAAACAAAAAGGATCAAAGACTCGCCTGAACTCAATGAAAAAATTAGTAGAAATTACAGAGCAAATAGAAAATCCAGAATCTACGAAAAAGCCTAAAAAGTTTGGCGAAAGAATACACGTTTTTAAAAAGAAGAGAAATAAAGATAAAGACAAATCGAAAAGCCACAAACCCACCTCATCAACAGATGTTATAGTTATAGATTGATATTAAATTTAAATAACGAATAAATGTATCATAAACTGTAATAAATTAATTATATTTAAGATAAATCTTTAGTTTTCAATCTAAACAGATGTTTTTTTTGCAAATTCATAAAGACTGATAACCATTTGAATTAATTTAATTAACAAGAATTGAAATTTGATTGATATACTTTTATACACCATCATAATAACTTATCTACACTATAAAAGGCAAACCGCTAAGTTAATATTATATTTATTATACAATTTTAGTTCTCAAAATAAATACATTTTATTAATAATTTTCATTCTAGAATACTTTTACAAATATTGGTTTCCGTGTTATAATTATAAATGGAATTAATGATTTCGATATAAATGCGTTAAAAATCGATGAAATTGTCTATATCCAAATTCACACTCATAAATTACAGTCACGATTTAGATCTACGAATGAATATGAGTAATGGTGTGATTCACAGCCGTTTCGGGATCCTTGTCCAACTTCGAGCCCCCGTTCGGGATGATTGGCGAGGTTGGCGCCGGAGAAACAGTGACTGAGGACGGCGACTTGCATTTAAGGCTTTGCCGAGCCGTTATGTTGGGATGGAATCGCGTATAGTAAATCACTTTGAATATCAATCCAAATACGAAGCAGATCCATACGATTATCAAGTACAGGTGGTAATAGGGATTCAAATATTTGTTTACGTAAATGTAAAATATCACAGAGCAGGCCAAATTTTCTAGACTGCAGACCACATAAAAGAACATCAACTTATACTTTTGAGGGCCCTCATTGGTCGCAATAAAGTGGAACAGGAATACGGTTCCCAGCATCAAGGAGAATAAGTAGTTTGTGAAACAATTCTGGACGCAAAAATTGGGCTTGTCGAAGCAGTATATAAAGTTGCCCATAAACAGTACGTGGATAAGTACTGCTGCCAGAGTCCACAGTGGAAAAATACTGGCTACCAAAGAAATAGATAACGTACGAGACACTAAAAGAAAAAGATATAATTACAATGAATTTAAAAAGAAGTACTCATTTCTTACCAGAAAGAAAAAAATTGAATAACAGATGAAAAATAATTCCAGTAAATTTCATATTCTTCTTATCCGGTTGAGCCAGTCTTAGACACTTATGATATGATCCCATACACCAAGCCATACTGATGAAGCAGCTAGTTATCAATATCGCTTGCATCACTGAAAAAAGAAAATAATATTTTTTATTATAATATTCATTCTAATTTTAATTGCAGTCTTCATAAATCTAATTCTTCTTTGCCGATGAAAAAGTGAATCCTTTATTTGCGGTACGAATTGGTATATATGGTGGACAGTCATACGCCCCTCCTCGTATATCGCCCTAGCTCACCCTTCCTATCACAACTGCTGGCCCTAACTAATTTGCTGATATATATATATATATATAGTATTTCAAGATAATAGTAAATGACTTATTAAAAATGGGTTAGGACAAAGTGTTTAATAGGCCCGCCATTCGATACCGCATTCAAGGGCAATATAGGTCTGTACACTTTGGAGGATAGGATGTTAATAATATGGACAATTAGTATGAACCTTGTGGACTAAATCATAACAACATGTTGTGAGAGTTTTTTCCCTGCACTGATGCTCCATTGTAGAAATATAAATAATACATTTTATTTACAATGACTATATCTAAGCCAATAATAAAAATATGTTTAAAAAGCTTTTTATTTAAGTAAATATCAAGAATGTCAAGAGCATATTTCAATTTTAAAATCAATAGAATTACTCTAAATGATCTGTGTTCTAAGTAATACGAGCAAACACCCATACAAAAATTCATTTTAAGAAATGTACAGCGGGCCACATAAATATGTTTGGCGTACGAATTGGTATGTTCAAATAAAATCAAATTAGATAATATGCAATGTGATCTTGATATAATTGTTTTGGAAAACCGAAAGAAATTTGACATGGCAAATGCAACATACATAATCATTAAAAGAACAATAAATTTCTTTCTTTAACAATTCCTACTAACTATATGTACAAATAATAGTACACAATTCATTTAAAGTATTCAGATATATACTATCCTATTGTGCGGCGCTTATTACACTTCTATCCAGTACCTCTCAATAACATTTTCATGAAAATAACCTAACCGTATGGAAAGAAAATTGGATTTGTAGGAAAACTCGGCTGGATATACAAAGAAAGGGGACTTTCTACCACAAACAATACCATGTATTTATTTTTGAAAAATAAGAATTACAAAAAAAAACTAATATTTAATCTTGATGTTTACAATTAACCATTATGGTCAAAATATAATTGAAAAAATTGATTTTTTATAAACATATCGCGATATTTTAAACATAAATTGATATTAAACCATTTCATTGTTTATGTAACAATTATTCAAATATTGAATAAAATATAATGATTACCTTTAAATAGATAACATTTTATGAGTGTAATTTTCAAAATTGTTTTATTACCATTTATAGTATAAAGGTAATAAAACTATTTTAAACTCTTCAAATCATTTCATGTCAATAAACGCATGGATTTCCCACAAAGATAAGAAATACAACAGCAGGAACTCGGTAGACTAAATAAGTCGTTCTAATTGTTTTATTGTATTTGACCTACATCACGTGTTTTTACTTTAGGATCATTAAGATAAATAGCCATTTCTATATTAAGATACTTCAAACAGTTAGTAACACTTAAAAATAGTTGAATAGCATTTAAGACAACATTGTCCTTGTACTTACTTCCAATATCTTCTTCTCCAGCAAGATAGATAGCAATTTGGAGAACTTTCTGGGGAGCGACTTCGATAAAAGTGTCAAAGAGTCTAAGAAACGTCACGTCACTATCTTGCTGGACCATCTTCTTGTAGTAGAGTCTCTGTTTCTGTTGATTATTTTCATCCTGGGCCAAGTAGCTCTTCATTGAGTACCAAAAGGAGAGCCAATATCGAAAGAGACAAGGTACGACAATGACCCCGAACAGAAAGTGACAACAGCCCGGACTGCTCACTGAAGCCGGCTTTAAGGGAGTAGAACTTGAAGTTGGAGAGACTACGGTCACAGTTGAGGTCGATAAAGTAGAAACATGAGTATTTTTGTCAATAGCTTTTTGTCGTTTTTTTAGATCTTGTTTATGCCTGAAATAAAAACACTATATCATTAAAATATTCTTGGTTTTATACAGGACGGATTTGGTTCAATTCCCTTGTGATTTACAGTTTATATACATATTACCAATCGTAATTTTCAGTGTTTTTCTTTTGTAAATTAATTATTCAATTAAATAGAATGAATTCAAGTTTTCTAATAAATAATCGTAACCACGAATATTGGTTATTACCTGTACAAATAATTTATTCACCTATTGTTCTATATCTATAGACATACGAGCATGTTAGGTCATTTAGGATTAATTCCACAAGATAATTTAAATTATTGAAGCTAAAACAAATTGTTCAATTTGTAAATATAGTTAAGATAAATTTATAAGTTTAGTTATAAAACATATACAGTGGACGCCGCTTGTTAGGCCCAGGATCGGCCGTATATAAACACATTAAAAATTAATCGCTTAATGGAGCCAAACCCATCGCTTTATAGGGCCGTTCTGTGACCAAGATCACCACTACAAAGAGTTGCAAGAACAAGTGCAATGCAAGTGACGACAACTTAGTCTTTTGTTTACTTTTATTCACACCAATCTTGACTATGTGCCCTATGTTTATTTAATCGACTGAAAGAGTGAAGACAAAAGGAATAATCGAAAAAAAATCATTTCATCATATTTGTGTTTCTCCTCACATGTTTGTGTTTGCCGATTTGATGACACCGCAATAGTTTACACGTCTCTCTGTTTAAAATTTTTTGGTAATCAATATATTCATCACAGAATCATATTTAATTGTAAATTAGATTGCTAAGTTTATACCGTTTTCTTATAAACATTTATTTTCATTATTACCGAGTGAGAATTAATTCTCAAATTTGTTTGGTTGACAAGATACATTTATTATGTACACGTCATTGACGATTGAATTATTTTTAAATTTTAAAAGATAAACATATATTGAACAGTTATCATTTAATAAATACACTATTCCAAGCACATATGAATGTATATGCATATGTACATACTTGTACATATTTAAAAATCTTTACCTACATATCAAATCCTAGCTTTTATTGACCAATCGCTTAAAAGCGCCAATCGGTTATTAGGGCCAAATTATTCCGGTCTCAGAGTGGCCCTAATAAGCGGCGTCCACTGTATAATAATTGTAATAAAATGTTATACAGTTCTTTTGAAAAATCTTTACAATTAAGTAGACAATGCTTCTATAAGTCTTTCATAATTACACACTGTTTAATTATACATTATTCAATACCCACAGCAATCACAAATCGTGTAAATACACAAAATTAGAACCTTGTACCAAAATTCAAATACAATAAATAATAATTTTCGATCTTAATGGTAACGACATTTTTCGTGCCTCAACAAAAATAATTTTAAATGTTAGTTGAATTTCAAAATATGGTTTAAATGATGAGTGCTGATACGAGATATCAGTGATACAGTGCAGCTCGGTACTTTATATCCGTGATATATAGAAAAATTGATTCAGAAATAAAAATAATATGACATTAACTTCCCATAATTGTCTGTGTTTAATCAAATAACAAATAAATAGGCGAATTGAATAAAATTTTGTAAGAAAACTAGTTTGAAAAACACATAATTACACACTCGTTTTTTAAATAACTATTAGCAACGCGTATGTCTTAAATGAATTGATTTTAATTGAATTATCAAATTACAAAAAGTTATATTTACACTATAAATCTATTTGCTTGAATAAAAAACCCACATTCTACTAAATAAAATAAAAATGAATGTTATATTTGGACATTGAATTAGCACAATGATTAAAACTTTATTTGTCATTTAATAAGTATGCAATTTGTTCAACAGAAACTCAGAAAAAACTCCCAAAAAACTAATTGATTATTTTAATATTATCAATTATAATTAATTTAAGATTTGTTAATAAAAATATACAAATTTGACGACGTCTTATCTTGAATGTTATGGATCAGCACGAAGCCCTGTAACTGAATAAAATCCATCCATTGCCAGTAATTACAAAGTGACGTAGCATTTGTATTTTTTTATAATTTTCAATGAAACACGTGAATAATATCAACAATTTATTTGCTTTTGGAATTCCACGGCTTAAATGGATTGTAACTGAAGAGTTACATTTTTATCTTTATACGAGTATGGCATTGTTAATAAATACTAAATAAGCCACTTTATTTTGAAAATAAAAGTAATCAAGCTTATCTAGATTCTGGGAATAAAATGATAACAATTATTTTGATAGACTTTGTGAACATGCGATTAATCAGTTTGTGGACTATTTACGTATAATTTAATATTCGATAATTTTGGAGGTTTTGGACTAAAATTCATATATTGGTTAAAAGCACGCCGAATTTGATTGACCGACAGACGCATCAGCGCGAACAGGAAATTATGTGCGCTAGAGACGTAATAATTGTATTGTGATTTATAGTGTTACAAAAATTTGATGATGCAAATATCTCACTCGTATTTATGTATAGCGTTATGTTTATGAATTATTATGAATGAATAAATTTGACGCTCTTGCGAATATTTCAAGCAAATAATTATTTCAAATACATGTACAAAAATAGTTCTAAATTTTATGCATTTTTGTTGCTTAATACTGATATTATGGCACTAAAATTTGTTCTGTCAAACTCGCTTTTATAACACAAGTGCTTTAATGAATTATTTAAAGCACTAGTGCTTTTTCTTTATTATTAAAGTGTGACCTCTGTGAAAGAAATTCATCAAATTTATATGGACGTCAGTTTTGTTGTATGGGATTTAACTGTAGTTACACAGTTTTTAACGGATAATTTTCAAATAAATATGAATCTGGCTGTGAGAAAGAGATGCAAAATATTAAATTTAGTTTAAAATAGTGGCTTAACTGAATTTTATTTAAAAAGAGGATTTTTTAGATTTTTATTTTAATTTATTGAAAAATGCATAAAATTTTGTATAAAAATCGGTAAATAAGCATTATTAAACACTCGGCTCTTCTTTAATGCACTCGCTACGCTCGTGACTTAAAACAACCCTTATGTTTAATAATGCCCCATCTTATCGACATTGTTGTATAAATAACTATTTTTCGTATCGAAAGGTTAGCTTTTCGGCATTGAGAGTTTTATAATGCTTCACTTTTTCGCACTAGTGAACACTCGTTTTCTCTTTTATAACGGCTAATTTTACACACTTGCAATTGTAGCACAAGTAACTATTAAAAAAATATTAAAATCAAATTGAATACAGTTTATGCAAGAAATTGGTATTACGTTAATTAGTTCTGTTTAAAGCACTAGCGCTCCAAAGCATTTAAAAATACATGACCCTTTTGTGTTCTTTAATAAGAAAAATTTACTTAAAAATTGTTAATTTTGAAGCATTCAAGACCTCTATAGGAATTTTTATTCTTGACAACATTGTAAAAATTCAATAATTCTTCTTAAACCTTACGTACGAAAACATACTAATTTTCTAGGAAGAATCATGAAACATATGATGTTCAAAGAAGATCATAGGAATTTCGAAAAACAATTTGCATTGATTAGAGAAGATCTGATGATGATGAATTGTTTGAATATGAATCACAAATGACAGATTATTTGTGAATCGGGTTAAAGCGGAAGAGGCTACTTTGAGGCACGACAATTAAACTCTGGACATTATGACGATTGAAATCGAGCTGCTACCGTGTAATTTATAAATTACGATCTTATATAACTATAACGAGGGAATTTGCAATTGTAACGTGACAAAATTGTGGCTCGTTTCGGACGGTCTAATTCCCTAAGCATATGATTTTTGGCAAATACGTTAGTCTGTTTATTTTGCTAATAGTAAACATTGACTTTGACTCATGACTCAAAATGATCTTGGCACACAACATACAAAAACCGGATTAGGAGAGGAGAGCCTTGTCTTTTCACCAACAAGTCATGAGGTCGTATTTTTTGTTAGGAATTCAATTAAATAAAAAATTATAGAGCGATTTCAGTCAAAATTGGAGTATCTATTAACTTACAGTTCAATTGAGATGAGACTGGTCATTAGAATGGGGATAATCAGGCACATAATTGTATAAGTCATGTAATCCCAGCGTCCCTTGTAGTGGTAATCTAATAATGGGCATAAGGTTAGAGCCAGTTACAAAATCCAGTATCAAGATCATACTAATTCCCACGATCACTGAGAACACGATCCCGACGAAGCGGAAGATGATCGAGATTCCATTGATGATCACTTCGTAGAGTGGCACTGTCTTTCGCTTGATGGAATTGATCCGCGACCGAAAGTTGTCCGTGCAATCCTCTGCTGGTGTTTGCGTTCTGTCCTGCATCTGCTTCTCCTCCTGATCACGATCTTGAGATTGCTGCTGTTGCTCAGAAGGCGGTGTCTGATCGCTGCGTTCCTCGGAGATTTCATCCTGCGAACTGCTCTTGTCCGAGAGAGACAAACCGGTCAGATTCCGCTTGATAAAGTATTTCGTGTAGCGGGTGTCGGATTCGAACATTTCACCAAAAATCAATCCCGACAAAACGATGATGATCACTAAGCACAAGTTTTATAAAAGGCCGGCGATAATTGCTGAAATTCGCGACGATTAAGCCACCAAACACCATTTCACATCAGCGCCCTAATTCTAATGGATTGCACACACATCATTATGGCCATTATTCCACCACAAGCATCCAGATTAAACGAGATTTTTTTTTATTATTCTTTTGTTGTGTTTTCACCTCTCTTGATCGCCGATATTTCAATCGAAATCACAATAAATTCATTTTCCGGTGAAATGCTCTCGCCCACTACACGAACTACAAGATCCCAAACACTCAAATTCAATGGCAAATATACAATTGCAGATTTATTCCAGCAAAAAAAATTTTAAATTTTGTTAAAAATAATAATTTTGAAAAAGTTTTCTTTTCTTTTTGCAATAAACTGAGTTTTGAATACAAATTGACCGGTATACCAGAAATTTTGAAAACATTTGGTTGGGAAAGAGAAAATATGATGTTGCAGAAACGAGAAAACTGCTTTAGTTTGGTAAATAAGCAGTGTCATTTTTTCCATCAAAAAATTAATGGAAGTCAAACTAATTTAATTTACACTACCCGACGATGCATTAACATAAAAATTTAAAAAATAAAGATTCTATAACTTTTTTCAATTCCGTTAGATTAGCTTTTCGAAATCGATTTAAATATCATGTGTGCACTTTATCACACTATGTAGTCGCATTTTGAACGAAAAACACATTTTCTTCAGAGTAACATATTTAGCGTTTCTTATTTTCCACTCGTATCCTTTTTAAAAGACAACTAATTTTACACCCTTGTTGCACAAATAAAACTGTATTTTATTAAACAAAAGATTTATGGTAGTAATTTTACTTTGTCAAAGAAGGACGGACAAACGCTTCAATTTATCAAATTTCACAATACTTAACGTAAACATCGGACAAAAAAGTAATAGGACTGCGTAACACTTTTAGTGAAATAGTTTATGAAAGATATAAAAACAAGGAACGGAATTTTAGTTTTTTTAAATCCATTAACATTTTCTAAATATTGTCCTTAACAATTTTTATCACGAATTTGTGATTAATTTTTTTGTTGAATAATTATTCAAAATAAATAAGTATTAGAACAATAGTAGTTTACACAACGGAAGATAATGGAGTACTTTACTAGTCGAGTGAAGAATTTATTGTAACGTAATTTATGTAACGAGACTCAAAAGTTCCCAAACATTTATTGTTATACTTTTTAAACTGAACTTTAAACTGAATTGCACATTTAGTAACACAAAATTTCTTCTGTCAAAGTCGTTTTTAGCACGCGTGCTTTTTCTTTATTATTAAAGTGTGACTTCTGTGAAAAATTTACAGTCTATCGGATCAGAGCTCTAACCAGGCGCCAACCCGGCGAAATTTTTAATTTAAAATTTTTAAATTTAATTAATGCGAATTTATTTAAAACTGCCAACAAAATTGGATATCACACAGTCGATAAGCATTATTAAGCACACGAGTCTTCTTTAAAACTCGCCACTCTCATGGCTTTCAAAGATGCTAATAATGCCTTATTTTATCGATCTAATTGTATAAATAACTATAATAACTAATACCTACCCTTGCATTTAAACTATTAAAAAATAGATTTTTATAACCTCTAATTTAATTTTACAAGAGAATTTTAGAAAGAAAACTCTTAAAACATTCGTGTGAAAAATTTTTTCTGCACAAACATACAAAAATTATTTAATTCCAAACCATTTCTATATGTACCATGTCCATGAACGGGAAAATCGATGAATTAGGTGTGCGGTTTTTAACATTGTATTAACTATGCATAAAAATGATAAAAATTTGATTTCAAAACACTATTTAGATATAAATTCACTGTTACTTCAAAATTACACATTTTAATGCATATTTATTTTGAATTTTACAATAAAGCCGAGCTATTATTAAAGAGAATGTTTTAATACGTAAACCACAGAACGTACTAATTTTCGTACTTGTGTAAGAATCCTGACTCCTAGTATATTGACTTGACAGTCAACACCTATTTGTCTTTTTATCAATTTCCATAATTTATTAGTTTGATTATCATCAGGCGTTCTCATGCTTTATAGCAACAAAGGATAATCAATATAGAAAGAGGTCTATGGTTTGGGTGATATATTATAGAGTACAAACAAATGACATTTTTATTTGTAATTTAGTTGATTTGGGACCAAGTCAATGAAATTTGGTGTTAGTTATAAATAGTAACGAATTTAAATCTTTGTTATTGTCGTTTACACGTGTTTTGGTTATTTAATAAGACATAATAGTTATTTATACAACAAGGTCGATAAGATAAGTTGTACTTTAAAGAATTCTTTAAAGCATTTGTGCTATAATAACTTTGACAAAACAAATTTGAATGTCATCAATTTTAAGCAACAAAAATGCATAAAATAGATTATTCTTTTTGGAACTATAAATCTCTTAAAGTAATAGTTATTTTCAACATTGTATTGAAATTGCTGTAAAGTCCAATTTCAATACAATGTTGAACAATATTTTACATTCTGAGCAAAAATAATNGAATGTCATCAATTTTAAGCAACAAAAATGCATAAA